>NETT01000058.1:48007-68551 GCA_003449175.1 Ceratocystis smalleyi | reverse complement strand
GGGGGGAGAGAGGGAGAGAGTAGAGACTTGGTTGGGGCTGAATCAGCCGGCGAAGAAACAAACAGTATGACCGAGTAGAAGAGAAGCATATGAGACAAGAGTTGCACCAGGTTTGAGAGATGGGGAAGAAGAACATGGAGTAAGACAGAAGGTAGAAAAAGAACATCTGATGAAGGAACCTCAAACCTCTGGGTGGAACTTGGAGGCATGTAGCGTGCGCTAGACTAGGACCCGAAGAGACAACAGGGAGGGGCTGACAGGGGAGGACGTAGGAAGGAACAGAGAGGAGGACGAGGAGGAAGACGAGGAGAAAGACGAGGAGGAAGACGATGGAGACGAGGTGTTAGGGGATGAGGCAAAATCCAGGGTTAGAGAGCCGGATATGGCTGGCATTTTGGGCGTTGATATGAGGCAACAGCAGAGGCCGAAAACAGATCGACAAGACAAGGTAGTGATATAGAGGCATACAGGCGTAGGGATAGGGATGGATGCGGGCGCAGAGACACAAAGACGAGAGACGAGAGACGAGAGACGAGAGACCCAGGGCTTGGACGTCTGTGCCGTGCGCAAGGATCCAAGTGTCGGCGCCAGCATCGGGATTAGAGGGCCAAGAGATACACAATCCGCTTCAGGGTCCATATAGGAGCCTAGAAGAGGGCCATTGGGGGTAGGCCGCCGTGGCTGATTGCGATTTGGCTGACCCCCCTGGCTTGGGCAAGGTTGGACGTCTGTGGGGTGACTGTCGGGGAGTAGAAGGGGCCCGAGAGCGAGGGAGTTTGTTAACTTGTTGAAGCAGGAGGAATGATGAGCCGTGAGGGGGGAGCACTGGCTGGACTGCACAGCGCTGTAGTTGTGGGTGTTCTGTCGCTAGCCATGGGCTTGAAGACGATGGTAATGAAGGGGACGAGGCGGAGCTGAGGCCAGGCCTGACGGACTCTCGCCCGCGACGATGGTTTGATTTCAAATTCTTTGGATCTTGCCCGCGGCCTTCCAACTTTGTTTGGCAACTAGTAGGGCAATTAAAAATAACCACACGTTGTGTTTTGGATGCGCAGCGGAATTAGGTAGACAAGGCCAGGCACCGTGTTTAAAACGTTGCTTCATTTCCGTGTTCTCGTGTTTCCTGGGCTTCTTGTCGTCTCGTTTTCCTGTTGTTCTATCGTCCAACGTCTCGCCGTCGTCGCCGTCGTCGCCGTCGTCGCCGTCGTCGCCGTCGTCGCTGTCGCCGCTGTCGCCATCGTCGTTGTCCTCCCTGTCCTCCCTGTCCTCCTCTTCCCCTCCCCCCCGTCCCCCGTCCCCTTGCCCCCTTCCTTTAGAAACTCTTAGCATCGTCATCGCCTTCGAATTGACACTCCCATCGCATCGAAATCCCCTTCCTCTCGATAAACGAAGGAAGAAGAAAAGCCCCCAATCAAGTCGTGGCTTCTGCTGCTTCTGTTCTGGCCCTACATTGGCAGACACAAGCTTGCCTTGGCACTGAAACCGACCGTATGGAAACTGGGGGGGGGGGGGGGGGTCGCTCTTTATATTGCCTTACCTTATTTATGTTTATTTTAATTCCTTTCAATTCCTTCTTGTGCTTCCTCCTTTGTCGTCCCATTCCTTTTTCTTCCCTTCTTTGCTCATCAATGTTCGCATACTTCGCTTACTTTCTTTCCTTTTTCTCCTTCTCCTCCCAAGTTCCGCTGTGCTCATCTTCCTACCCAACATCATCATCCAGCCTTCACCTTCTAACCACTGCCTACTGTCTGCTCTTCTAATACCGTGCTGCATGCTTCTGTGCTCCTGCGTCCGGCGCCATGGCTACTGCAATGCTCAGGAATCTCATGCCCTCTAAGACGAGGAGCTCCGAGGGCTGCTGGACTTGTCGTTTGCGACGCAAAAAGTGCGATGAGCGCCGTCCTATCTGCGACAACTGCGGGCAGCTCGAAATCCAGTGTCTCTACAGCGAAGAGAAGCCCGACTGGATGGACAACGGCCCCCGCCAGGCTGCCCGCGCTGAGCAGGTCAAGGCCGAGGTCAAGATACAGGCCCGTGTCCGTCGAGAAAAGAAACATCGCAACGGCTCACAGGCTGCGCCGTTCGACCACGACCACGATGCCAGCTCCATCTATCGCGGGCGTTTCGCAGGCCTTGCATCCAACAACCAGTCCTCCGTGTCTTTGTCGTCAATATACCGCTCCCACAATTCCCACTCCTCCCACTCCCTGCATCACGGCCAGCAGCAAAACCCGCCGCCACTACCGCCACTACCACCCATGCCGCCACTCCCCTCCTCCCACCCTTCTGCTCCGCCACCGGCCCCACCCAAGATGGCGAGTCCGAGCCGCAACGGCCCCGCCTACGACAGCAGCTATAAGGGCGCTTCTGCCGTTTCGCCTTCTTGCTATGCCAAGGCACCGCTAGCCGATCACCACCGAAATAGAGTGGTAGAGAGAGTGGTAGAGCCTGCTGACCACGAATGGGTTATGAATGGCCTTTCCATGATGGAACTCGACCCAGACGAGGAGTCGGGCATGAATACCGACTCGCCCTGCTCCAAAAGCACTCCCACCTCGTCCCATATTAGTGGCGGCATGCACACCCAGCCGTCCGAGTGCTCCATGTCCTCGCCTCCCCAGATGCAGGCAGAGCCTCCAGCCCCTCCCCAGGACGACCAGTCCACCTACTCGGTGGTAATCTACATGGACTACGTATTCCCGTATCTCTTTCCTCACTACCGGCCTAAAATCCTCGAGGGCGGCCGAGGCTGGCTGCTTGCTCTGCTGCAACACAACAAGGCGCTTTGCCACACGGCCACCAGCTTCTCGTCTTACCTCTTTGCCGCGCTATACAACCTTCAGAATCCAGACCACGGCGACACAACCCTCCAGCTGTGGCACCAGCTCCAAAACCGCCAGGAAATGGCTCTCCAGGAGCTTCAACAAGACATGGCTACCATCAATGCCCAGGGCATCCAGGGCAACCTGCAAGAAAGCGCCAGGGTCATGGAAAGCATCATGCAGCTCCTGGTCTTTGACGTCTCCATTGGCAACATGGAACATTGGGAGCTCCACCTGGACGCTGCCATAGCCCTCTTCCAGCAACTTGTGCCTAAGGCTGACGACTGGCCTGATGTCATCTCATCTCTAACCAAGGGCTTCTCGCAGCCTATTCCAGGCAACACCTATCCCATGAGTACCGATCTCACGGCATTTCGCTTTTTCTCTGCCGTTCTCATGTACGTTGACGTTGTAGCTTCCACGGTTTTAGCACGAAACGCACGCCTTGAGGCTTACTGGCCCCAGCTTCTCCCCTGTGCCGCCTCGGTGACTCTGCCTTACGCAGCCCCTGCTCCAATTATGCTAGAGAACGTTATTGGCTGCCAGAACTGGATGATGAAGCAAATCGGCCACATTTCCGCCCTCGAAACGTGGAAAAGAGAGGAGAAACGCAAAGGCACATTTTCCATGGAGAGCCTCATTTTGCAGGCCCAGGTCATTGAGCAGAACATCCGTACCTTTGCCGAAACCCTCGGCCAGGACAACACCGGCCAAGATCCCTCCTCTATATTCACTCCCCAACTTGTCATGCCTGTCCATCAGGTAGGCTGTCCGCTAGGAAGGAAGAAGGCTCAGGCCTTTGACGACGCCGGTAAAATGCGTGAGCTGATTCCACTAACGACTCAGATATGGACTACTGCGTCTATGGCCTATCTGAATGTTGTCGTTTTGGGCTGGAAGCCATCCAACAACTCTATCAAAATTGCTGTCCTCAACACCCTGACTCTACTGGAGCAGCTGCCCAGCCCCATGTTCCTACAAGCTGTTACTTGGCCGTTCGTTGCGACGGGATGTCTTGCACCGCCCGAACTACAGGTCCGATATCGCATGCTGGAGAGGAACATGGGCGCTATCAAGGTGTCTGAGACCACAAAGAAGGCCGTGAGTCACATGGAAGAGATGTGGAAGATGGGGGACCGCGACGACTATGACATGTCTGCAGCCCTGCGTTGCTTTGGCTCGCCTTTTCTGGCTATCTAAGGCCTGCTACTTCACACAGACCAACTACACATGTACTCTTTCTATCCCCCTCCCCCGGCCCCCGTTGTTCATTTCCTTCTCATTTCCCTCATCTGCTTTCTGTCATAGCAGCACGGTTGCTGCCAGGTGTTTGCCTTGTTTACCGGTTTACAGCGTATTTGTTTTCTTGTTTGTTTGGCCTTCCGCTTTGTAACCGGATGTGCTCGGTGCGCCATTTCCATTTGCTTGTCTATATATATCCCTTGTACGACTTTTATTTTTCATCCATCTTCTTCACTACTTGCAGCTAGAAATGCTGATTCTTCCAATACCAATACTCCCCATACTGCATGCATGTACATAACTTATTCAATATATATGTCTCTCTCTCTCTCAAAGTTCCCGGACCGCTTATAATCTATTCACTAACTCCTACGAGCCGTCTTGTGTGAAACGAAGTCGGAGACAAAAGGGCAACAGGACAAAGCTTGGCTGGTACATGCACGCGCTCCCTCCTTCCTCTTCTACCCTCCCACCCCCAGGCCCTAGTCGTCGATGCCGCCCCATTCCTCGTTCTCGCCCGTCTTGTCTGTCGCCCTTCGTTTCTTTGCTTCCTTCCGCATGCGCTTGCTGTGCTCTACCGCCGCCTCGCGGTTATTCATCTTCTGTCTCTCCCATCCGCTCTTCGTCGTAATCTTGGAACTTGCTCCGCCACTGCGGCGTGTCTCTACTCCGCGTGTCCTCAACTTCTTCTTGCCCTCTTTGCTGACCGACGGCAGCAATGCCAGCAATGACTCTGGCACGCCCAAATCCTCGCCCACTCGGCCCGCCTGTTTGTCGCTTGCTGCAATCACATTGGCAATCACCTTGACGTAGGGAATATCGTCCTTGGTCCACAGCGTAACGGCAATGCCACCCTCTCGGCCAGCACGCCCCGTCCGCCCGGCGCGGTGGATGTACATAGCACTACTACCGGGGATATCGTAGTTGACAACCCCGTTAACCCCGGCAAAGTCGACACCACGTGCCAGCACGTCAGTGGTGATGAGAATCCAGATTTCACCAGCCCGGAATTGGCGCATGATGCTGGCCCGCTGCGCGTCGGTCAGGCCTGAGTGCAGCGCGGCAATGCGGGCTGAGCCGCCAGCTTCTAGAGGGATGTCATAGCGCAGCTCGTCCTGCAATGCGGCAGCACGCTCGATGCTCTGTGTGAAGACAATGAATGGCGGGCGGATCGAAATGGTGTCGTCGTTGCGGGAGCCTGGGCGGAGAAGCTGCCGAATGGCATATATCTTGCCCATCTCGGATCCGGTAAAAATGAGCTTGTGCTTGATATTAGGCACCGCCGTGTCTTTAAGGCCAACCACAAGACGGACCAGAGGCTTTGGGGGCGCATTGGTCGCAACGCGCCGGGCCTCAAGGGCTTCAGTCACCATAGTCTCGATGTTGGAGCCCATGGTAGCAGACCACAGCGAGTGCTGGAGGTTGGAGTACGTGCAAGATTTCCAAACGCCGGTAGTTTGTTCGTGGAAGAGCTGGTCTAAAAGAACATCGGCCTCATCGAGAATCAAACTACGTACTGTCGGGAGCGTCATGGGAGTGCCGTCCTTGGCATCTTTTCTTAGGAAGTTCAGGAGCGGCATTGGCGTAGTAACTAGAATATCGACCTTGGTCACGCCCTTGGGCATGTCCGTGTCCTGATCCTCATCCTCATGCTCGTCCCCATCGTCGCTGCTGCTGCCATCCTCGCTGTGTTCCTCTTCTTCCTCCAAGTCAATCTCAGCTCCCTTATCCGCGGCAATGCGCATGCCCTTTCTCATCATGGCGACCCGCAGCCCCATGCCCTGCGTCAGCTTCCGAGCCTCATTGACGATCTGATAGCCTAGCTCGCGCGTGGGTACCAGGACCACAACTTCCAGTTCGTGAAAGTCGTCTGCGCTGTCCGCCAGCTTCGGCAGCGTTGCTCTCCTGCTAGCCATGGCATTGATAGCCGGGATCAGGAAGCTAATGGTCTTTCCGCTTCCCGTAGGCGCGACTGCTAGAAGGTCCACGCCAACAGGCTCTTCTCGGCCGTCTACGGAAGTGAGCAGCTGGCGCTCTGCATCGCCTAGCGCCCTGTGTGCGTCGACCAGAAGCGGCAATGCGCCCATTTGCACCTCTGTCGGTATCTTGTAGGCTTGGTGAGCAATGTTTTCTGCTAGCCGGCGGGAAATTTTATAGGTAGTGCGCAATGCGGCAAGCGAAGTGAGCGGCTCTGGATACAGCCTCTTCTTGTCGTCCTTCTTGGCCGGGGTGGATTCCTTTGCTTCTTGCTCCCCCTTCTTGCCCTTCTTGTTTTTCTTGCTCTTTTTCTCTGGCAGGACGGGCGTCGGGGCTTTGGAGAGCAGAGTCACCTTAAGTCTGTGTGAGTGTAAAAGACTCTTGCATTCCTCTTCACTGAGCCTCTCATGAGTGTGTTCGTCGTCGGACTCAGACTCGGAGTCGATCGATTTGCCGTCGTCGGGCCCGTCGGGTCCGATGGCACCTTTGGTATCGTCGGGCTTCGGCGCAAAGAAGTCGAGCTCCGGAAGGTCGTCGTCGTTTACATTGTTGGTGTCGACAGAAGCTGCGATGGCGGTCTTTTTGCAGTGCGCATCTCCGGCGTCGTTTGTTCGCTTGCGCTTTCGCGAGGAGCCAAGATCGTCGTGAAAAAGTTGAGGGTTGGCCTCAGTGCCAGCCGAGGGCAGCTTGAGGGCTGCTACGGTGCCGCTCTTATGAGCCGATGCCTTGGACGGCTTCTTAGTACCCCGGGACAAGATTTTAAGGATATCCATCTCAGCAATTAAATGATATGACTTTGCACATGTGAGATCGGCGGCTTGTCAGCTCAAGAATTCGCCGTGGGTTAATCCAAGAGTAACTTTTTTGCCATTTTTCCTTATCGATAAGGAGGGAGATGCAGCTGACTGCCAGCTTGTTGCCAGCTGACAGCCAGTCTGGCCATGTTTTACATCAAACCGAGGATCAACCACACGTAGGCAGGGCATGCGAGCCAGAACATCCATCCCCCTCCACTATTCCCAGACTACCATACGCTCACAAAAGACCATGTTTTCTAACAGCTACGCGATGCAAGATGGCTTACTTTGATTGTTTTTTATGTACAGTGTAGGTATCCGTTAGACGTGAGATACTGTATACGATTCAGCGAAAAGAAAATCACAGTATCTGTAAGCCATGTCTCTGGATTCACAGCAGTACATGAACATTTATTTTGTTGTGTCCATCTCGATAATTTACAGCTGGCCGCAGGCAACAATCGTAGGGCGCTTTTTGAATCTAACGGCACCAGAAGAAGAGCCAGTAGCCTCAATGGCACGGACAATCTTCATAGACTCATCATCAGCAACCTCGCCGAAGACGACGTGCTTGCCATCCAGCCAGCCGGTGACAGCGGTGGTGATGAAGAACTGGGAGCCGTTGCTAAAAAGAAATGAAGCATGTTAGTATAGAGCAAATACTCCAAGGCAAAACACAGCTATAGGATCTTACGTGTTAGGACCGGCGTTGGCCATAGACAGCAGACCAGGCTTGGTGTGCTTAATCTTGAAGTTCTCGTCGTTGAAGGTAGCACTATAGATGGACTTGCCACCAGTGCCCTGCATTAAACCATGTTAGAGATACAGTCATCGTTGAAATAGATGTGTCTTCTTACGTTGCCGCGGGTGAAGTCACCACCCTGGATCATGAAGTCCTTGATAACACGATGGAAGGTAGAATCCTTGTAGCCGAAGCCCTTTTCACCCGTAGCCAGCGCGCGGAAGTTTTCAGCCGTATCAGGGACAGTCTTGCCATAGAGACCCATGACGATGCGGCCCAGAGGCTCTCCGCCCTGGGTAACGTCGAAGTAGACCTTATGGGTGATTTTAGGGCCCATGGCCGCCTCAACGGGCTGGGCGAAAAAAAGCAGGCCTGCAATGAGCAGGGAGAAGGAAAGCAAGACACCTCTGAAAGAGAAACCAGTCATCTTGAGGTGAATCTGTATATAGAATTGATAGGGCTAGAAGAAGAAGAAGAAACGGAACGCAAAGGGGAGAAGAAGAAGGGAATGGAGAGCGACTATAAGGGGGCGGCAATGAGAACATAAGAGCTTGATCCTCACTGGTTACGGCTACGTTTCCTTGTTCTATCTGGAGCAATTGGCACCCATATTTGCCTTATTTTGGTCACGGGTGTGTCGCAAGCATGGTACTAAAGTGGCAAGGAGTGTGTGCGCAGCTATGCAAAACTGACACACTACTAAAGTGGGGCCACGCAGCCAATGAGAGCCCGTGCTTTGAAGACGCTCCATTTTTGACGATGATGAAGTTTGTGCAGACGTATTGGCGATAGCTTCCCAAGCGCTTTATGAGCCTTAATTACCCAGCCTAAATCCAGCCTAGACCTCGCGTCTTTTCCTTCTGCCTTCATATTTCTGCTCAGAGTGCCGCAAGGTCACAATCTAACCGCCAAGATGGTACTGTGCCTTCTCTCTCTGTCAGTTTGTCAGTTGCCTAGAACATGACTGACAGTTGTTCTACAGGTCTTCGTTATGAGTGTGAATTTCACCGAGAACAAGCTCGTGACCGTATGTCCCCTCCCCGGCGGCTCGATCGGCCATGCCAGATAGTACAGGGTTGCCAGCTGACACATCATCTCTATCTCTGCCTTGGAACAGAAAGTCCTCACCTCCTTCTACGCCCTCGGTCCCACTACAGCCAGCCGCTTGATGGCCAAGTACTCGATCCACCCTCTGGCCAAAATCGGCTCCCTTTCGGCCAAGACTGTAACATCCCTGACGGCCGAGCTGTCGCAAATGACCATTGAAAACGATGCGAAACGCCAGCTACGTGAGGGCATCCAGCGGTTGAAGGACATGGGATCGTATCGTGGCCGTCGCCATGCCATGGGTCTGCCTGTGCGTGGTCAGAGAACGCGGAACCAAATCTTCAATGCGAAGAAGTTCAACCGCCTGGACCGCAGAGGTTAACCTCAGCCTCGGTGACAAAGCAGAGGATAGTAACACAAGGCTGGCCAGGGCGGTGACCTTGAGATAGGCTCTGGGGCAGCCGACTCGGTTGCGGCCTTGGATTCAATTCAGAGAGATCAAGACGCGATTTGTCGCGTGTCCCGAAGAGCAGTCCGAAAAGGGATTGTGGGGACTTGTATTAACATGCGTGTATATGGATATTATCGGGGTAGGAAACCAGGACAGTCTACCGGCTTAGGAATTATCATGTCTTTTTTTTCTTCATCTTGTTTTCCCTTACAATTCCACTTCTTGCCTTTTACTCCAAGAGCCCCTTCAAGTTGTCTTCGAGAACCGGAAATCCCTGGCGTTGCAGCTCATGAGCCACAGCCTCGGCCTTTCTCCACACGCGCAAGACATTGCCGCCAACAATCTTCCGAGCATCGGCGTCCGAAACCCCCTCTTCCAGCAGTTTCCCCACTAGGCTCGGATACTTGGATACATCATCCAGGCCCTCAGGGGTAGTTGGGATGCCGTCAAAGTCGCTGCCAAACCCTACGTGGTCGTATCCGATACGGTCCCCGATATACTTGACGTGGCGTACAACCTGTTCCAATGTGCTGTTCTGTGGCTCAGGTTCAGGCACTTCACGGGGTGTTTTGGGGGGCGTGCATGAAATAAAAGATGGACTGAAGTTCACCATAACAACAGAGTCGGTCTTCTTGACCAAATCCAATACATGATCCTTGACGTTGCGTGGGTGCTGGCATATCGAAAAGGCCGAGCTGTGACTGAAGATGATGGGGGCCTTGCTGCCTTCCCAATCATTTCCCCCAAGAACATCGACCATTGTTTCCTCGCTACTGCCAGTCAGTGTTTTCATCCTGAACTAGCTTGGATTCTGCTGCACCAACTCACCTAGTATGGGAAAGGTCGACAATCATCCCAATTCGGTTCATCTCGTGAACCAACTTCCTGCCAGCAGGGCTAAGGCCATGCCAAAACGGCTCTGCTACACGGAAGGGGTTCTCCAGTAGCGCGGCATCAGCAAAAGCATTGTGGCAGTTGTGCGTAAGCGTGGCATAGCGTACGCCCATACCGTAGTACCGGCGCAAGTTGGCCACCGAATTGCCAATCTGATGGAGGCCCTCGACACCGAGCGGTGAAATTAGATGGCCCTTGTAGAACGAAACTAGCGAGTGAGCGCTGTCACCATCGGCTGCAAACTCGTCTGGGTATGCATTCTTAAGGCGCGCTACAAGATCGATCTGCTGCAGTGTAAGTTGTACCGCTGGGTTGGGGGCATGTTAGTGCTTGAGCTCATTGAGGAGGCCATAATCTTTCAGTAGGCACTAGACGAGATCTTACAGGCAGCGTAGTTTCCATCCGAAAAGTCGCTTCCATTAGCCGGGCACGGTGTAAAGACGCTCCAGAAGGCGCCGCCATTCTGGCCCTCTCTAAGACGAGGGATATCAACATGGCCCGGCAACCCGCCCTGGCTGAACGGCTGCGAGAAATTATCATAGTAGATGTGGTTGTTATAGCGCTCCCGGATAAATATAGCAAGATCGTTATGGCCATCGATAAGCGGGGTAGATCGGAGGATATGATTTACGCGCTGGCCTATGGTCCTAGGGCCAAAGATCCGGTCCCGGACAGCGTTCATGCAGCCGCCGTTATTAATACCGGCGTCGAAAATAACTGCAACAGCAATCACCGTTGCAACGAGCGTCTTGAAGCCTTTTGGAAGCCCGCATTTGAGACGAGAACGAGGTTTAGTGGTCGAAAGGAGCTGCCCTGGAGGGGCGGCGTTTAAAAGAGGTTGAGACGACATAGTGGGAAGATTCTCTATAGGCTAGACAAGGGTTACTAGATGAAATTAAAGCTGGGGAGAATGAATGCAGATTACTGTGCAGTTTAGGTACGCAATCAAGTAGTTCTAACACATCGACATCGGGTTGTTTGGGATGCTTGGTTTATGACGGCACGGGTGCCTATGTACAAGATACAAGATCCCGCCAGTGCCGATTGAGTATAATCAGCCCGTCGTTTCCCAACCCTTATTGACACATAACCCTTATTGTATGCGACGCTCTGTCTGTTCCCCTTACCCTCCTTAACAGGAAGAGAGAACAATACGGAGGCCAGCACTTGCCAGCAGCCAGCGGGAGAGACGAGCCGCCATTCGTTGTTGCAGGGCGTTGACATGCAAAAAAAGGAGATCTGTAACCCGGTAACAAAACAGGACTTATACGAAAGAATGGGTTTCATGTGGAGGCCTTGTTGATTATGCTTAGCTAGGAACGTACTTGGCCTGGGCTGTTGGTTCGAGTTTACAAGTGAGCGGACATGCAGTAGAGAGCACATGAATTAGCTGGGGTTTACAGGCTTTCGTTCCCTTCCCCGTTCCCAAATGTAATTGTGGGTGGGAAGGCGTTCTTTCGCAAGGCAGACAAACTATCACAGACGAAGCCAAGGGGAAAAGAGGGACCATACATGGTTTTCAAATCAAAAAGAGACAAAAAGAAACCCCCCTCCGGCCCCTCAGAGTACATGGATACAGGAAGGACGGCGCAAGAAGCAACGCAACGGCTACTTGTGGCTTTCACCATCTGACGTTCTGGAATTTTTCCCTTGTCCCCCTTCGCCCTGAGACACAAGCCAGCATTAGCGTGGGGTTTACTAGGGCTCCCTGAGGAGGAACGGCTGCTGACCCCCCTGGATTCTTGTAGTTTAGCAGGCTTGGTGCGTTCCTCAAGCCCTGTCTTGGATCGTGGAAGGAAGATCTCGGGATTCGAGCTCAGGCATTAAAGAAGAGAAGGGTGGTGAGAAGGCCAAGAGGCCAAAGGGGATTTGAGGAGAAGCAGATATCAACACGTGCGAGTCCAATTGCCTCCATCTCTGGTAGAAAACTCCCTTCTTGTGGCGTTCCTGGAACGAAAACGGCCCTTTCTTGGGCGTGTCTTACCTAGCTAGCTATGATATTAGGAACAAGCATTACAACAATACACTTGGGTACAGAACGATGTGCTTGTTTTATTGGCTACTTGGATTTTCAGTCTCAGGCTACAGCCCAGGCTTAGGCTCAGGCCCAAGCCAGTAAAAGAAGGCGTGAGCGTCCCTCATGACAGACAGAAATAAGATGAAATGATATGCACGACAAAAGGGGCACACAATGCATGACTGGGCGGTAGCCGGCCGCACTGAGGCAGAGGGGACCAAGGCACCAAACAAAGCATGAACAGACAAAGCAAGAGACGTGAAGACGCAAGGTGAGGGAGGGAAAGGAAAATAGAAACCAAGGACAAAGGTAATAAATATGTGGCTTGGTAGTTTAAAAAGGTAGATATTGGGGGCAGGAAGAGAAGAACGAGGAGCGAAAAGGAGGGAGGGGAGCTGAAGAGGGGATCAGTTCTGGGCCCGAAACACAAGAGCAAGCAGGACAAGAATTTGTGTTTTTGCAAGGCTCAAGTAAAGCGACGAATGGGGCTTTCTGTGGCCAGACAGGACGTTGCCGGCCTGGGGAGACGAATCATCAGGCTCTTCGGGGGATAAACAGGAAAGCCCGATTCGGCGTACAAAAGGCACATAGGCAACAAGGCACGACAGGTAAGAGAGACACGGCCCAGGATGGGATGAAGAATTGCGGCGGGTCGATGCCAGGAGAAGGGCGGCAGGACAGGAGAGGGACGCCCGCTTAACTGTAGATGTCAAAGGAGGCCGGAAAGCGCAGAGGCCTAAGGCTGGTTGGTTGGTCCTGGGTCTTTTTCTTCCCATGTGCAAGCCAAGTCAGTCGTTCAGGGCAGAGTCGCAGCAAGACAAAACAGGAAGGCACGCGCTGAGTGGGTGGTTCCGTTTGGATTGATGTCGCACGGCCAGCCTAGGCTGGCAAAACGCAGGAAACAAGGAAGCAAAGCAGCAAAGCAGCAAAGCAGCAAAGCAGCAATTGCCCCCCTCGCCATAGGGTTTTGGCCTTTGGCGTTCCTTCCTCGTGTTAAGGAGGAAGTTGCAATTTTGGGACAAATCCAATCTTCAGCTTGAAGTAGAGTTCTTGTTTCCGAATTTTTTTTTCCATTTCTCTTCCTTCGTTTATTTTCATCTCATCAATACCATTGGCTTGCTTATCGTCTTCATCGTCTTCATCATCTTCACCGTCTTCACCGTCTTCTTCTCTTCTTGCTTTCTTTCATCTCGTGCCTTCCTCTTCAGAAAACGATCGATTGCCTTGTCTTGGTTGTTCCTCGACGTCGAGTTTTTGTTTCTACTTGTCCGCAATTCTTGCCATCAACGTCGAGCACCTGAGCCTTGGGCGTCGATAAAGCGTCGGCTTTCGTTCCAGGCCTCTTCTTTTCTTTCGCCTTCTCCTTTATTTCAGCTGCTATAGGTCTTAGGCCGTCCTTCGTTGATGCCGCCGATACCTGGGTCCTTTGATTCCTCGACCCTTTCTTGCTACTAGAACTGGCCACCAAATGACGGCAACATAGCTCCCAAGCTTTGATCTTTTTTTCTTTTCCTTTCTGGTATACCCATATATTCCATCCAACACGATCTTCTTTTCCCGTCGAAATTGCGATTTACACATTTCTTTTCTTGGTTGGCCGCAAGGTCTGCGTTCCTTATATCCTGTGCTCTTTTCTTCTTTTCTTCCCATATTTAGCAGGGTCTCTCTTCACTTGCGAAGCCATAGCCCCCGACAACAACGCGCGACCCTCGTTTTTCTCCATCTTATCGCAACCTTTGAGCTAGTCTCAAGGCTCCGCTGCTTCGCTTTTTCCATTCTACTATCCACATATTCGTCTAATTGCTTTCTCAGCTAATCACAGTCGCAACGCAACCATGCCGAGCTTTGCAGACTCATTCTGGTCTGCGGACTATGCCTCAGGTGAGTGAGACCACCGGTCCAGCCTGGCCGCAGCGTGCTTCCTCTCTTCTATATTTCGGACAACGCCGCTGACTTGTCCTCTGCTGCTTAGGCTTGCGGGTTCTGTTCACCAAGCTTGAACAGGGCACGGCTGAAAATCGCCAGATCCTCACTATTGCCCGCATGAGGGCCGAGGCTGAAGAGCTCTATAGTGCTAAGCTAGGCGACATCGCCGCTACCGCCGACAAAATTAACGGCGGATTTTCTAGAGATGACGGCGCTACCACGCGCAAGGTAAGGCTGTGTCCATAAGCAGCCCCTTTGCTTCCCAAGCTAGCAGTACGAGAACACAAAAAGCTGACATGTGCCTTTGATTGGTAGGCCTACGAGGGAGTCCGCAACAACATGGAAGATGGTGCCCGAACCCACAAGCGCATGGCCCAGAGTATTCGTGACCTTGTTGTTGTGCCATTCTCACGGTGGTGCGATGCCCACGATTCCCGCGTGAGAGAGTGCCAAGACGAGCTCCAGGGCCGAGTGAAGGCTCACGATGCGCAGATCGAAACGGTCAAGAAGCTGCGCAGCAACTACTTCAACAAATGCCGGCTGGTGGAGGACCTCGAGGAAGAGAACAAATTGGCTTTCCAGGATCCCGAGACGAGCCCCAAGACACAAATCCCCGAGATCAAGGTCATGGAAAACAAGGAGATCAAGGAGGTCGTCGAGGAGACCGTCTACGAGATCGGTGACGAGGTGTATCACACCGAGCAGCTGAGGAAAATCCTCGCGCACGCCTTGACGAATCTAAAGCTGGGAGAGACCAAAGTGCCTATTCTCGGCACCTACCCTAACACTACGTGTGGCTCCGACATCGTGGAATATATGCACAGTCACATGAACACCACAAGCGTGAGCCAAGCCGAGCGGATCGGCCAGGACCTTGTTAGCAACGGTCTCTTGCGCTTGGTTGGCAATGTTGGAAACACCTTTGCCAACAGCTCCAAGTTGTTCTATCAGTGGCGGTCCAAGGCATTTGAGATTGCCGGCGTGCCCGAGAAGAAGCTGCCCTTTATCCGCGCTTTCTCGCTGCCTGCAACCGGCGGTGACGACGGCGCCGGCTCGCCTGTGGTTGGTGCTGTTAGCGAGTACCTGTCGGGCTGGAATGTGCTTAACAATGCGCACCCCGGCGAGACGCCCGGCGATAGGATGCGCCGCGAGGCTCGCGAGAGTGACGCGAAGTACAAAGCCGGAGTGCGTCGACTTGACGAGCTCCGTTGCGACCTGGAGGAGGCCACCATGGCCTATCTCAAGTTCCTAGAGCGTTGCGAGCTCGACCGCCTCAAGGCTCTCAAGACGGTTTTGCTGGACCTGTCTGGAGCCATGGGCAATGTGATCCCTGCTCTTCAGTCTACCATTGACAACATGATGCTGTTCCAAGAGACTATCCAGCCCAACAACGACTTGCGCTATCTGCTGGAGAATTACCGAACTGGTAGCTTCATCCCTCGTGTTGTCGTCTACGAAAACTACTACAACAAGGTCGGAGATCAGATCTTTGGCATCGATCTGGAAGCGCGTGCCCGTGCCGACAAGAAGCGCGTGCCGCTCATCATCACCACAATTCTGACTTATCTCGACCTGCACTATCCCGACCTCGAAGGCGATGAAGCGCGGCGTGGCGTGTGGCTAGCCGATGTCCCGCTTGCTAATACCCACAAGCTTCGCAACAAGGTCAACAACGAAGGCAAGGGAATCAGCCCTGAGGTATTTGCCGACTACGATATCCCCACTGTAGCTAGTCTGCTACGTTTGTACTTGCTGGAGCTTCCCGATTCGTTGATCTCGTCGCATGTGTACGAGATTATCCGTACTGTGTACAACACACCCACGGCTGAGGGCACCGAAATTGCCCGTATTCCTGTTCTGCAGCAGACGCTATCACAGTTGCGTCTAACTAACATTGCCACACTGGATGCCTGCATGAACCATTTCACACGCCTAATTGACTTGACCTCGGCTGATGAGACGTACATTGCTGCACTAGCCGCGTCGCTGGCCCCGTGCATTCTACGGCCACGTGTCGAGACCTCACTGACTATGGAGGAACGCCACAGCTATCGCCTTGTGCGCGACCTGTTCGCTTACAAGGACGCTATCTTCAGTGAGCTGAAGCGCATGGCTACACAGAACAATAGTGCCAATAGTGCCAGTGCCCTCCGTCCACGCGCTATCAGCACCAACGAGAGCAATCGCAAGGCCCTTGTCGAGGAGCGCAACCGCCTGCTCATGGAGAAGGCTAGCGGAAGCAGGAGCCGTGCTACATCACCCGCGCCTAGTCCGCGCGGAAGCCATCGCCGGGACCGTTCTGTCGGGGGGCCCGAGACCCGCTTCCCCATCGCCTCGCCCACTGCTAATAACGAGCGCCACCGTAGTAGCCTGGGGTCACTCACGGCTAAACGCCAGTCTCTCGAGGTTCCTGGAGCCGGGTCGCCGACACAGAAGCAGCAATCTGCTGTGGCCGCAGGAGCTACCTCGTTGGGCGGAAAGGACACGGTATCTAGCTCCACCGCCACTACTTCCTCTGTGGCCTCGCCGCCTGGCTCTGCCGGGTCTGTTTCTGCTTCCACTGTTGGCTCTAATACGGGATCGGAGTACGGCGCTCCTCAGCCACAACGACATGCGGAACTGATGGAGTCGCCGTTGCAGAAGCGCAACTCGCTAGGCCGCTCGAGTGCTGCACGCTTCTCAAGTAGCAGCGTTGCCGGGGCACCCAGACGGTTGACACTTACATCCCAGGGTGGCGGTGTAGCAGCAGCCATTGCGGCCTTCAAGGATAAGGAAATGGCGGCTTCAGGCTCGGCGCCATCAACGCCGGTGGAAGCGACGACCAGAGCGGCCCGGGGCGTGACGCTGGAGGATAAGCCGATGGACATGTAAATGTAGACGGGTGGGCTCCTTTGTCAGGGGTAGTTGCTTTACTCTTTTGATGTTTTCTTTTGCTCTTTTCCACTTACTATTCTTTCCTTGCGAAAGGGGGAGGCTACGGCTTGTTATGTATGGCTTGATTTTATGCGCATCTGTTGATGATTATGAATACAAAAAAGGAAACTTGTTCATATTTCACATTACTGTAGCCGTTATGGTGGTGCCTGCACTGTATGCAACCTGTTCACTGGTGTTGTTTCTTGGCTTCTCCCTTTCCCCGACAGCCCGGTTTCCCGGTTGGTGTGTCGTGTTGGTGTATTCACTGTACTGTGCTGTGGCAACTCGGCCCCCCTCACTACCGCTGTTACTCGTCGCCAACCGCATCAGCTACACTATCCCCAGAATCTGCCTTCTTCTTCTTCTTCTTCTTCGGCTTGTGACTTGCACCTCCCTCAGCACCTTCCGCCATAGCCTTCTTCTTCTTCTTCTTCTTGACTACAGCATCGCCACTGCCATCACCCTCGACAGCCCCGCTCTTCTTTGTCTTTGTCTTGGCCTTCTTCTTAATAACAACCCCCTCAACGTCCACGCCCTGGGCCACCTGTACGCGTTCGTTCGCACGCTGCATCTGTAGACGAAGTCTCTCCACCTCTTTCATGGCCTTGGCCATCTCTACGTCGTCCTGCTTTTGCTTTTCAACCTCGTATGGGTTGATTGAAGCTGATGTCGACTCTGGGCCTGCCGGTTCCGTGAGGCTAAGCGTTGCTAGCGAGCTTGAGTCGACACCCAAAAGAGACTGTTTGGTCTTGGCCTTTTTGGCTGCTGCTGTACGCGATCCCGAGCCTTTGTTATCAGCATCATAGTTGTGCGGCGAAGAAGCTCCAGAGCTACCGAGAGTCTCGTCAGCCGCAACTACAACTAGTGATTTGGTCGGGGGAGCAACACGGGATTTGGGTGCAAAGGCAGGAGACCCAGAGGACAGCTTGGTTAGGTCGAGCTGCATGACAGGAATCGCATCAATGTCCAAGCTATCGCCATTGGAGTCGTGCAGGATGTTGTGAATCGGGGTCGACGTTCTGTTTGTGCTAGAATCGGCTCCAATGTAAAACGGATCGTCCTTATTGCGCTCAGCTCGCTCAGCCTTGCGTCGGGCCACGATATCGGGGTCTAGGTAATCGTCTTCACTCTGTTGGTATGACCCGGAATAGCTGTCAGGAGCGCTTGGCAGCTTGTTAATAGCCGGGGTGTAATCAGAAGAAACAAAGTTTGGAGCCGCCTTTTGGTGGTAGTACAGGTCGAAATCATCGGCCTCGGCATCCTCAATATTGAAAAAGTCAGCCCGAGACAGCAGTTGTGCTAGATCTGGGTGGATGGGCGTATCCAAATCAAGGTCTGGAGGAAGGGGAACGTTGAACTGGGCTCCTGCAGCCATCGACTTGATTTCCCAGCTGTTAAATAGGGAGGGGATAGCTTGTGTCAGAAGTAGGGGTGGATCTTGTTCCACATCATTTGTGGTTGGGGGTTGCCCATTGATAGCCTCCGAGGCTAGCTTAAGAAGTTCTACAAACTGCACAGCGCGTTCTTGAATCTCTAGGTTGGGGTGAGAAGACAAAGGTTCAAGTGTGTGTAGCACCCGTGCTAAGAGTAGCGAAACCCTCGTTTTGCGCGCGGGTGACCACTCCTCATTTTCGTCTGAAGTCATTGACGAAAAGACCTTGACAGCTGCCTGTATACCATTCATTAGAATTTCGGGGCAATTCGTACGGGAAATGATCTGGAGAAGGGAGCTCAAAGTCACGTCGTCGGACAGCAGACACTCAGCATACTCTCCCAGTATCCAAGAAATAGAACGCAGTGCTGCGCATGTTATTTGGTGACCAGCCATAGACTCCTGAGTGATTTGCGTGAGGATCCGTTCAGCAGCTTGAACAACAGCAGGACGCATAGCTTTGACCTTGACAGCAAGGTTCCGTATCTCATCTCCTATTCGGCCAACGACGAGGTTTACCGAAGAGTCAGACATACTCTCGGAATCAAGACCACCTTCTAGAGATTGCGGTGTAGGCGCGACACGCACTAGTTGCGTGAGGATGTCCATGTACCAGTCGAAATCCACAATGTTCGAGTAGTTGTCTTGCGTGCACATACTTAGAATCTTGCCGATGACGTCGATCTGGTAGCCTTCCGGTAGTGGCGGCTCCTGTTTCTTGGCCTCTGGCTTGCGAGCTTGTGACTGAGACTCGTCATCATCGTAGTTTTCGGGGCTGCCGGCCAGATACTCAGGCTCCAAAGATTCGGCCAATGTTTTGGAGGACTTGAGCTGCCTCATCAGCCGGCCGACGATTGTAATAAGGTTTTCGGATGTCACCATACCCTGGACCAGATCAAGAGCCTTGACGCGAATTGTGATATCAGCACTGTCAATGCAGTCCAGTATCACGTCTTCTTGTCGAGCTACAAGGTATGCGTGTGTGATGACGATTTTGTTGAAGGCCAACAGGGCAACGTATTTTACTGTGTCGTGTTAGGAGAACTAGGCAGGGTAGAGACATGGCATGTCACAGAAGGACAGAGAACAAAAGGAGGGACTCACAGTTTGGATCGCCGTCTACCATGATCATGCTGCGCAGCTTCTCAACGCAAAGTGTAGCGATTTCCTCTCGCCCAGCGTCTTCGCCATCACTGCTAAGGATGCCGCCTTGTATAATGCCGTTGATGCATTCATACAGCAGTGACATAGCAGGAGTTGTGCGGATCAGTCCTGTTAATGGCGGCAATAACTTGCGGACTAATCTGGGCTCAAGTGGCGTCAGAGTAGCAAACTATGACGTTGTTTAGCATCAGCAAAAGCACCGTATTGAAGAGGGCGTCTTTGTATATTTGGGAAGGTCGGTATCCTTACCAGTTTGATCAACTTTATAGCCATCCAGTTATTTCCGGCGTCCACAAGGAGTTCGAACAGTCGTGGTGCCAGCGGCAAGAAATCATGTGGCCTGCGCCAGCCTAGCTCGCAGATGACGCTGACGATGGCTGCAGTCACGCTGGCGTCTTCGTTCTTATCCATCAAGCGCTCTTTGATCTTGGGCCAGGCTGCGACTAGCGTTTCAGGGTATACCAAAGCCATGCGATAGAGAGTAACGATGGCTTTCTTGCGAATATTTGGATTTGAATGGTTTAGGCGAGGCATGAGATCCATCTGCGTTGACATTGCTAGAGAAGGATTAAGAACATGCGGGAGCGTTGCAATAGGGAGTGTCATGACTGGGCCTGCGGTAGCTCCGAGATCCTGTAGCAAGTAGTGTAAGCGGGAGATGGCAGAAACCAGGACAGGCTCAAGGGGCGCACCTTTTTCATCAAATTTGTTGCCAGCATCAGCACCTCTGTGTCTGACCGGAAGCTTTGCGCAGCTGCCAGATACCCTACACGTTTCTGTCGATACTTGGCAGAGGACATGACCTCTAACACGTGAAACGAAGCCCATGACATGTCGAAGCCGATCATCTCAAGATAGACGATCTTGAGAAGCGCCGTTGCTTTAATGTCTAGAGTTGCAAGTTAGCATAGGCACTCCCTACGTCGGATGCAGCCACCTATTCGCCGCGAAACTCACCCAAGTCGGGACCCTTAATCTCAGCCCGGCATTCTTTCAGACAGTTTTGAATGTATTCGCGCTCATTGCCCTTGTGATTTCGCAGGCCGCGGATGAGATCATATAGCGATTTTTCGAACCTGCATGTACGACGCCTAGTTAGCCCATCTAGCCATCTCTT
>NETT01000058.1:27471-42566 GCA_003449175.1 Ceratocystis smalleyi | reverse complement strand
GGGGGGGGGTGCGGTGTAGAGGGTCATGGGACGAAGGAGTAAAGGATGAAGGGAAATTTGACATGGGCAGCGGAAAACAAGAATCATGTGCGAATCTGACGGGCTATAGGATATCAACGACAGTAGTAGCGCGAGCGTGAGGCGGCCGAAGTACACTGCCAGAGCCCATGTCCAGACGTAGAGGTGTTGCGGGCAGGGTATGGAGACCATGGGCCGGGGAAAGACACGGCGGGAGTGTAGCCAAAGACCCAGCCGGAACGAAACGCAGACAAACAAGGGAACAGGAAGAAAACATGGCAATTGAGAGAGCAGGCGGGCAAGGAAAGGGGTGCACAAGGGATAATGGAATAATGGGCGACAGCAAAGCATGTGCGTAGTGGAAGTGAGGCTAAGCAAGCATAGCAAGAAAAATGCCATGTCATCCAGGAAACGGCGAGTGATTGGAAGAGTGAGAAAGAAGGTACACAAAATGGCGGATATTACTTACGGCATGATTGCAACGATTTTCTCAAATGGGCATCAATAGGTGTTGAAGGGGAGGCCAAGTTGATAATCAAGAAAAGTAGGAAGGAGCGTGAACGTTATCGCAGAATATCGAGTCTCACGTAGCTTGTGAAGGTTAGAAGCTCTTGGGGAACTATGAGAAAAAGAGGAGAAGAGAGGAGGAGTAGGGAAAAAAAAGAAAGGGAAAGTTGGGCTATGCCTTGCTTGGTGCGGTGAGGGTGTGTCAAGCCAGGGTGAGCAATGAAGAGGAAAAAAGAAAAAAGAAGAAAAAAGAAAAAAGAAAAAAAAAGAAAAAAGAAAAAAAAAGAAAGAAAAACAAGCAGGAGGAAAAACCAAAGGTCTAGATTGGGGTTCGAATAGTCGAATATGCAGCTAGATGATCAAAATGGCAATGCAACCAACGCCAGATCGAGGATTCGGTGCAGAATAGAAGTGTAAAAAAAATATTGATTTCGAGATAGGCTTCAGAGACGACTTTTAAATGTGACGAGCGTAGATAGGCTTTCTCTCTCGTCTTTTTATGCCTCCACTAGTGCTGAGTCACGCCAACCCAACGAAAGCGCCCGCGGAGAAGACGAAAGGCTCTTCCAAAGAATGGAATCAGCGGTAGCGGCGCTAAAGAAGCGAATAGAACAAAATAGAAGCCGAAAGCCCAAAAGCCCGTCTAGTTGAACAGCTTTTCGAGCGACTGAGGCCGCGACAAATAGTTCGGCGACAAAAAGCAGTACGTAGTGGGCCTAAGGCTTACCTGACTAGAAACAGCCAGAGCGACAGCAGCAGAGGGCGTACAATGGACAATGTATGATGATCTCAAGGGGGGGTTGCGTACGGCAGGTTCGAGTCTAACAGGACAATCGGAAATCAGCGTAGTGATGGTTCAGAGAGAGGATAGAGCCAGTCAAATAGCCCAATGAGCCAAACCCAAAGCAGGCGAGGCAGGCGGCGAGTTGAGCCAGCTCGGTGTGTTGAAACAAGAAAATCCTTTTTTCTGCTTTTTCTGCTTCGTCTTCTTTTGCTTTCGTTCCTTCCATGATAGTATGGCGAATAGGATGGCGTATAGTGTAATACGACCAGTTCAAACTGTGCCTAAACGAATGCTTTGTATGTCAAGCCACCGTTTACTTGCATGTTTTGCACGGTTTGCAAGCACCTAGCATTCAAGCAGAGGAACAAACAGAACCGCTTGCCCAAAATCATGCTGCAACATGTGGCGTTCGACACATGCTGCCATTGGCCACCCTCACGTCGACCGCCTTTCTTTAGAAGGTCTACCTACATCTACTGCATTAGCTCGCTGTGATGGGCCTGAATGTGCCGCTTTGCTGCCCCTCCCCCTCCCCTTCCCAAAAGAGAAAAGTGGGGGGCTGGTATGGAAAAGAGGAGAAAGGAGGGAACAAGGGAAAGAGAGAAAGAGGGAGGGAAAGCAGCAAAGAGGGAACGAGCGGGGTTTTCCCTTTTGCTGCATCAAAGGGCTATTTGCTGTTATCCTGCTACTTAGCCAGGTTTGTAGCCCGCTGCTAGGCGGCTTTACTGTGGCTACTATTACCCCGGGCTCGCGAGGTTATTCGCCAAGCTCTCCCGCCAGGAGGCCTAAAACTTCTACTGCTTGTTCAAGCGACCGTTGACGTAGCACAAGCAAACTGTCTGACGTTTGATGTGGAGTTCGAACCCTAAGAACTGGATTAAAAACAAGCCAGAACAGCACTATCTCTCGTCTTGGGATTTGATGTCTTGCTTTTCAAGACTAGCCTTGATTTGATACAGGGTTATACACTTACACAAACAAAAACAGTAATCCATCTCTGAGCCCCTAACCACACTAATCAAAGGCCATTCTGAGTTAAACAGCACCGCACAGCGCGTATCCATTGGCTGGCGAGTCGCCGGCTGCATGACTAAGCAATAGGTGGGTGTAAATACCCAACACTTCGCGTTAATATGGTACGGGCAACATACGTAGCAGCTTCAAAGTCACGCGGTATACATTGCATAGCGTCCGTCTAGCCCCCCTACTGTCTAGCTACAAGTCTTTCCCCGCCTTAAATGGTCGATCAACGTGCCCAAATATCGAGCCGTAACACTGTGGCTCCGCGCGCTTTTTGTACTGTTCGTACAAAGCTTTCCTTCCTCCTCCCTCCCCTAAAAGGCCTTTCCAGATTTTCTATTCCGTGTCTTATTGTTCTACGCTATAGCCAATAGTGCAAGTCTTTGTAGTTGGGCAGAGGCGTAGCCAGTCTTGACAGGCACACTTGACGTTGCCTGACATCAATTACATCACCACCATCATAGGCCCGAGGGCTAATGTCCTGTGTTTTTGCCTTCCCTTCCCTCTGGACAATGCACCTTTGTGGTCCCTTGGGCATTCAGCTTTCTGTCAGAACAATAGGTAGCTGTCTGTACCCATGCATCTATCGACAATCTACCTTGCATCCCGCCTCCGAAGATAATGGCTCTGATTCCTGAATGTTGGACCGTTGCGGCTATACCTTGAGCCTAAATCAGCCAGACCATTCCCAATCTACAGCATCTTGCAACCGGACACCAACCATCAATTAAGCTGGACGCACAGAGTTAGCATGCGGTATTTTCAGCCGATCGCTTTACGATTGTTTCATCACAGCCGCGCTGGGGACTGTGTATTCCATGCTTGACGCCACACTGTGGCGCGCATGCTCATAAAGGAGGTGTTGGGCACCAACGTAGACACAGCCCAAGCAAAGCTCCATTCCCCTCATAGCGCTCCATTATGGGATTTTCCTTCCTGGCTTTGTGTCAAATAACTATCATGCTTGATGCTCCAAGCTAAAAATCTCTCCATTCTTGTGATCTGTCCATTGGCTTGGTCCTTGTTCTGTCTTTCAAGTTTGGCGGTCCTGTGCCGCGAAAGAAACCTCCGTTAAAATTCTTGCATGCAGCTCACAGGAGGATGTGTATACATGTCCCTTCCACACACCAAGATCTTGATGTGGCCCAGCCCTGAGCTTGTCCCTGTATAATTTTTATATTTGTGTGGTGTCTCATGCAGCACACAGCAAGAGCAAAGACGTGGGTGTGGGTGTGATGAGCTGGCATTCTACAATATACCTATGCAAAGGAGGGAACCACGCAAATGTCGGTGTAGTATCGCAGACACATGTAAAGCCTTGCGTATTTGCACCATGTTTGGCCCATGTAAGGCTCTATGGAAAATGGCTCTCCGGCGAGTAGACGCGGGATGTACCGTATCTTGTATACCGCTTGTGTCTTGCGTCTTGTATCTTGGGGCATGCTGTCTTGCACCACATGTGCCGCTTTGCGTGCATTTTATCCTGGGCCGTTCAAAGACCAGCTGGGCCCGGTATAATTTCCATAGACAATGTCCATTGTTCGTACGCATGCGACGGCATATACGTAGCAGATATGCATCTCTACTGCATGTATATCCCTTTATCTTCTTACGTTCAGACCAGCATCTCCTGGATAAACAGCTGATCCAATTGCTTGTCTATTCCAACGTTAACTGCATAGAATGTATTTGTTGGCCGTGTTGTACGGATAGATTAGGCCCTGACACGCATGTGTAAGCAGAAGAACAAGGCCGAGAATCATACACAGGCTGTTCTAGGCGTCTTTGGGACTGGACATCTTTTACGCGGGGCGACGGGCGGGCTATCGGACTGTAGGGCGTGTATGGAATAAAAACAAGTACACTATAAAAAAAGCCCCCGACCTCTATTGGCCATCACTACATCGCTTGGGGCCTCGCGCAAGAGTCCAAACCAAATACCTGGTTCACGTCGTTGTAGTTTTTGAGCCAAAACTTTTTTAGAGCGTCCGCGCTGTGAAGGGGCCATACAGCAAAACAACACCGCCTTGCTTTCGCCATCTACCAAAAGGTATTGTCGTTTGGGTACATGACGGTTCTCTCTTGAAGCCCTGCTTTCGCTCCTATACTCGCTACGGCACTCGTGTTCCAGCCGTATTACGGTCTCCCATTAGACCACCGACCGGACTTCTAGGCTGTTGACTTCAGGCAGTAAGACGAAGGAGGGGCAACCTATAAAATGAAAAAACCCTCTGCTTATATATTGCTTTTCTGGTCTTCTCTGACTACACCGCTTGACACGCGGTGCCCATTGTTGGTTTCGAATGCGTATCTACATAGCCATTCATGGCTCCCGAGTGTTAAGTTGCCTGGGACAAGACAACTACGCATAACACCAGCTCGGCCTCGTGGTTGATTTTGCTGCAAACTCTCATGTCGCCGATACCTGTTGATGCCACCACACACGTACATGTCATAAGCACTCAGGGAGATAGCTAGATAGACGGCCTAGCTATAGAATGCTTGATCACCTGACTCTGGTCTCCGACGATGCATCTAGCAATGCCTTGGCTGCTGAAATTTCCGTGCTCTTGTAGCCTGCCCATGTCCTTTCGCCTGCAGCGTAATGGCGGACAATTTCGGCTAGTTTAGCCGTGGCCTGTTCATTAAGCAAGCCAAGTGTCTTGGGCTCTGGCAAGTCCAGAGACTCCCCATTTTTGTTGGGCTTTGTGGCAATTGGTGTTTTAATGAGATAGTCGGTAACCTTTGATTGGCGGGCATGTTAGCAGGCATTTTGCTGTTGTGTGGTTACCGAGAGCAGACAAGGTAGGTGTGGCTTACAGTTTTGAGGCCATAATAGCCACGTAGATAGTCATCACATAGCTCAATGCTACGGCAGAATCTTTTTACAGACTCTGCAAGGTATCTCGGAGCTTGTGTCTCATCCGAACCTTTGGCAATGGCGGCCATAAACAGGACTTCGCCCAGACGAGCGTACACCTACAACTTGGTTAGTACATGCCTCCTTCTCCTTCCCTCCCCACATTGGAGTATGGGCAATTTGGTTGCTCACGACTCACGTTCCATGCATTTGGTGCTAATACAAGCACTTCTTCGAAAGAAAATATAGCTTGGCCGTAGAGACCTTGTGATAAATACATGTCGGCCAGCTCAGCCCAAGCCTCCGCGTCGGTTGGTGTGATCTTGAGGAGTTCGTTGATGTAGCCTATGGCATCTGAGACCCTTCCCATTGACCGAGCAAGCGCGATTCTTCGCTTTGCGATAGGCTGGAGAGAAGTAAGTACCAATTGTTAGCTAAAAACATCCAAAAGTTCAAGAGGGGCAGAGTGGCTCTATTCTCCCAAAAACCCCCGTCTCGTCATTGCCTTTGCCACTTACGATATTTAAGGAGCCGCCCTGTGACGACTCTAGAATCGCCACGTAATCATTCAGAATACTCTCTAGCTGAGCAGGCGTCCTTGCCACGGCTTCTTTGAATAAGCCCTCTAGAGCCATGATTCTCTCGTTGTCATCACCAAAGCGCCTCACTAAGCGCTCTAAGATGTGAACCGCCGATTCATCGTCGCCTGTCTGCAGACATGCTAGCAGTAGGTTTTCATACGTAATCCATGTCTCGCGACTTTCGGTAGCACCAAGAAGCGCAGAAAGTGGTGAGGATGAGTAGGTCTGGGGATTGCTGGCGAGGAATTTGGGTGCTTGTTGGGCGAGTAGGAGGGTTTCCTCAGGCGACAACAGGGCCTGGGGCCAGATCAAAGAAGGAGACATGATGATGGAAAGAACAAAAAGGATACCAGTATCACGGAGTAGATGCTAGGAGTACGGCGCCTTAATTTAACGTTAAGTACTTGTAATACCGCTCGGTAGTTGATGACAGAGATACCGCAAACCAGACAAAGATGCGGCCCTCCTAATATTGAATAGGCCAGCTGCAAGCTTCTAAACTTCAAGCTTGTTTATCGCTGATAAGCAATGATGTCGTTTTATCATACAGAAGCGGGCATTTTAGCCATTAATTAGCCAGACGGCGCCCCACACTGCCCCACTTCACAAAGACCCATAATTCCTTTTTTTTTCTTTCCATCCTGATATAAAATGATGCTGGAAGCAAATTTTCAAGCTCCCACCTTCTTGCTCCCCTTTGCTCTTGCTTCCATTCTTTCCCCTCAGTGCTCCTATTTTCTCTCTCTTCTGGGAGCGAATCTAGCCATGAGGCTTGACAGACCACTTCTCCTTTTTCCAATATGAGCACTCCGGCGCCTGTTGAGGAAAATACAACCACCTGTGCCACCGGCTTGGAGGCCAGCACTGCAGCGTTGAGTCTTGACGGCCCCCGCGCTGCTACCACCCCGAATACTATCTCATCCAATGAGACTTCTCCCGCCGCAGACGCTTCTGTTGCTGCTGGAGGCTCTTCTGGAACGAAAGCCTCTGATTCCCCGGCTGCCTCCGAGGGGCAGTCTACCCTGATTCCCCCTCACAGATCGCATGATCCCAACAATAACCTCAAGCGCAGTGACCCCTTTCAGTTTGGTAGCCGATACTTGAACGAAGGAGACGATGTCTACGAGTTTAACGCCTGGGACCATGTGGAGACAGATGACTCGTACAAAGAGTACACTGAACAGCAAATTGAAAAGCAGCGTCAGTCTCCGGTCTCAGACTTTGACAAGAGTAAGTTATAGTAGCCCATGCCAATTACACCACTTCTACACTGATGTTGTGATGATTTCACAAATATAGCATAGTTCATCTGATTCAAAATGATGACAACTGCACCTTTTAGTCTTTCGCTCCCATCTGACACATCGTCTACCCCTCCTCTCTTTATCCTTTCTATTCTCAGTACACGAGCCAATTGCTAACAACCGGGCTCAGGCAGATTTAACAACGATCCAGCAAAGTGGTGGAACCTGTTTTACAAAAACAACACGGCCAACTTCTTCAAAGATCGGAAGTGGCTGAGGCAGGAATTCCCTGTTTTGTCCGAGGTGATCGAAGAGAACGTAGGCCCCAAGGTGGTTTTGGAGATTGGGGCTGGCGCTGGAAACACTGCCTTCCCCCTTCTTGCAGCCAACAAAAACTCGCAGCTACGCATCCACGCCTGCGACTTTTCGAAGAAGGCAGTTGAGGTCATGCGCACCCAAGACGCCTACGACACGGCTTTTATGCAAGCCGATGTCTGGGATGTCGCTGGCGATGCTCTCCCACCTGACCTGGAAGATAACAGTGTTGATGTGGCCATCCTAATTTTCATATTCTCTGCCCTCTCGCCTACACAATGGACCAAGGCCGTCGAAAACGTCAGTCGGCTTGTCAAGCCTGGAGGCCATGTGTGCTTCCGTGACTACGGCCGTGGTGACTTGGCACAGGTGCGTTTCCGCAAGGGCCGCTACATGGACGAAAACTTTTATGTCCGTGGTGATGGCACGCGCGTATACTTTTTTGAAAAGGAGGAGCTAGTCAACTTGTGGGGTGAGCAGTTTAACATTGAAAACCTTGCAGTGGACAACCGATTGATTGTAAACCGCGCAAGCAAGCAGAAGATGTACCGGTCCTGGATTCAGGGGCGGTTTACAAAGAAATAAAAGACAACTTGTTAAGAGATGGCACATGCCTTGAAATGAACTTTGCACATGAGGGGCACTGGCCCGACAGATTCAGTGCTAGATATCAATGCAGCTACACAGTTTTCTTTTTGCAATCCACGAGCAGTAACTCCTTTAGCTCCTCCATCTCACCCTCCGTAATACCTACCTTGTTCGCAAAGCCACACGCGCCTCCGTATTGCACGTCCAAATACTCCTCAAGCTCCCCAATCAAGCCATTAGCGGTGCGCGCAAAGTCCTGTGTTAGCCCTTTCTGGCTCAAGTTGGCCAGCTTTTCAGCGCGCTCAATCGTGATCTCGTTGTCAGACAAGTGGTAGTCGTGCTCAATAGCGGCTCGCGGACAATCGAGCAGCATCAAAACCAGGGCGATGACAAGGCCGGTGCGGTCCTTTCCCTGGGCACAATGCACCAAAACGGGCACTGCGGGTTGGCGAATAAGAGTGCGGATAGCCTGAGTTGCGAGTTAGCCGAGAGAAACAACGGGCCAAAGAGCATGCAACATACAGCAGCCAACTCGGGCTGGGAGTAACCTATGCCATATATGGTCAAACGGGAAAGACCCAGTGGCACAACGACTTTTCGAATTATGAATTCCTTGGCTTGCGTGATCCCGGCGGAGATGGCAATCCAAATAAGAGCCCTGAAGAATATTAGCAGTTGGGATGCAGCGCAGACCACAGAGCACCACGCACAGCAAGTCAAGAAACGAGAGCTGCAAAATAAGCTGCAGTTTGTAGCGCCGAGACGGCATTGCGATTCTCACATGTTCGACATGGGCAATCTGGAGAGGCAGGCCGTCAAGGCGCGGGATTTGTTCCGATCTTGGATAACGTCAGCCACGATATCTTCCTAGTGGGAGTTTAGTGATACCTGCCGTGAGCGCAAGTCAAGAACTCTTTGTATGCCTAAACCCTGGGAGATGAAGATGCGGTCCTCAATAGAAGCATTGTCTACTTTGGCGATTAGATTCGTCATAGCGATCATGTGTGGCTGCGCTTGAGACGTACCAATGTGTGCCGAGCGATACAGGACGCCTTCTCTCAAGAGCCTATTTCCAGGTTAATCGCGTGTCCCTAGGGGGTTAAGCCCACCAGCGCCGAAACAGATAACTCACGGTCGGCCTAAGAAATCATTCACCGCAATAGCCACATCACGCAGGTTCAGGATAGACTCTGGCATAATCCCACCGGGCTTTGCTGCAGGTGAACTAGCTGCCATGTGCGAATAATTATAGAGCTAAGCGATTCCAAGAGGAGCTATGGAGAGGACGTTCACTTGGTGTCTGAAGAAACTTGTGGCCCTCACTTAGATATGAATGGGTCCGCTGGGAAGGGAAGGGCTAATCACCCACTGTCGCGTGGTGGTGATAAGAGATTAGGGAGAACACAGAGGTCACTCCCGGCACGTGACATACAAGCCCTAGTCATCTGCAAAGTAACCCAGTGTCACGTGACTATCAAACGCTATATATACCCTCTCCGGTGCTGACCCTCCGTGCCTTGCACAACTTGCTGATATCACAGGCCGAGTCGCTATAGAAAATCACGCACGCGCTTGGCTAGATAATTTACTACTTCGGGCAGGCTTTCGCTCTTCTTAGTCCCAATGTGGTCTTGGTGTGACCGGCTCTACCCGCAAACGGAAGCAGAACAACATGAGCGCAGAAATCTTTGAAGGCAAAAGGCCAAGCTTGTCAAGAGCTTCCCGGGCCTAGGCCAAGTCAAGCACAGCGTAGGTCGCAGTAATAAATATGCTGATGAAAAGTTCTCCAAAGTTTTGCGCCCAGCCAATCACAGCCACAGCGCGAAAGTGACGTCAGCGCATCCTCTTTTTGTTGGAGCCTTTGGCTCTGTGTCTTCTGCTCTGGGCCAGAGAGGCAAAAGAAAGCTGCGACATTAGGCTAGAAATGCAAGCTCTGCTTATTTCACCTCCGTCGTTCTTTTGTGTCTTTCCTTCTTCCTTCTTCCTTTTTCTTTTCTTCCCTGTCTTCACTACCTTCTCTTCGACATCTCTCCCCGTTCTTCTCCTCTCCCGAGAGTCTTTGCAGACCCTATCGCATTCCCGACATCACCACCACCACCACCACCACCACCACCACGTACCCTTTTAGATGTCTACCTGTAAGTGTTGATCTTCCCGCAGTCTCGGCGCTCGCCCCACCCCTACACAGCTGACGCTGGTTGCTTTCAGTGCACTCCAAAAAGACCCCAACAGGCTCCGGCGCAGGCGTTACTACCATGGACTACTGCGCTGCTGCTGCCCACCACGGCTGGTACAACACCAAGAGCTCTGTAGTCCACCGTCCGTCCAACGACGACTTCTCCATGACTGCCGCCAACCTGGTGCTTAGCCGCTCATTCACGGCATCCATGTCAGCACCAGTCTCGGCCTCGGCTTCTGCCGCCGCCTCGGCTTCTGCCCTGGCTGCTATTCCACGGTCTAGCTTGCCCAAACAGACTGGCCAGGGCTCTCCAGGCCAGCTCCCTCTTTCACAGCGCCAAAGCACTCTCAGCACTCAGACCCCGCCCGTTCCGGTTGACAAGCTTGACAAGGACGCTTGGTCGATGGCTGCGGCTCGCGGGGCACTGGAACAGTCGTTTATCAAGCCCAGGGCTAACAAGCAGCAGGGCCGGCAGCAGAATACCCAGCTGCTGGCTCAGGCCCTGCCTCTCAAGCTGAAGCAGCCGCTACAGCAGAGGCGCTACTCCATGCAGCCGCCTACACGTGCCCCGTCAGGCCAGGCTCTTAGTGCTGCCACTGTAGCCCATGCACCGTACCTGGACAGCGCGCATCGTAGGGCCTCGGCTCCGCCACTGTACGCTACCCGGCCACGCAGCATGTACTCGGCTTCCGCTCTGACTAATGGAAACGTAGATGTTGGTGCTTCCGGCTACGATAGGAACCATCAGGAGGAGCTTCATGCAACAGCTCTGGCCATGGCACAGCAGATGTTCGCCCAGCAACAAGCTGGCGGCAGCAAAGGAAAGCAAAAGGCCGATATGGCCTCCGCTGGCGCCACCCATGACCCGCTGCACGAAAAAGCCTGGAAGCTGGCACAAGCCCGCCTCGCACAGATGGACGACGGATCTTTGGCAGTTCGCGATAGCCAGAGCTACTACATTGCAAAGGACCGGACCAGCAGTCGCAAGTTCTCACGACTCGGCCGGCGCCATAGTCGACAGGACGATAGCAGCTCTGGCGCTGACGATAGCGATGCGGAGGACGGTGGCTTCAAGGCCCATGCTGACGGCCAATCACGTTCCATCTTTGCCAAGCGCCTTTCCAGCGTGCAGGTACGCAAGCGACAGGGCGAGCGCGACGCTTTGCTAGCTGCGGCTCGCCGCAACGTCGAAAACACAATGGCTGAAATCGACGAGGAGACTATGGCTACAACAGGGCGGCTCCATCCACGCCACGTGACTGCGTGGGAGGCCAAGGCTCAGAAAGCAGCGGCCCGCCAAAAGGCTAAGCGGGATCGCGCTGGCGGAGATGGCCCAGATATACTAGTGTCCAGCGGGGCCGGATCGTCGGACAAGTACAACGTTGGAGGCGGAGTCACTGTTGATAAGACCGAGGTTGAGGCTCTAGCTAACCAGAACTTGGAGCCACTGTTCACGGACATTAAAGAAAGCGCGGCGGCTGAGAAGGAGCGCAAGGAGCAGCAGCGCATTGAGGAGGAAGCTGAGAAGCAGGAAAAGTCAGCAGATAAAGCACGCAAGGGCAAACTAAATGAGATTGTCAGCATCTTCAACGGCCAGAAGAAGCGTGAGAAGAAGGAGAAAAAAAAGCAAGCCAAGCTGGCAGCAAAGGAGGCAAAGAGAAACGACAAGGAAAAGGCAAAGGGTGGTCCGAAACACTCGAAGCTTAAAGACAGCATCAGTGCCCCGGTGCCTATTCCCGGTCTAGAAATCCCTGCCATGGGGGCCAGCACCCAGCACCTAGCTACCACTGCCGGCGCGCCCTCTGCTACTTCCAAGCCTGCCGCTAATACTGCCGCTCCCGTTGGCCCTGCTACTGCTGCTTCTTCCCCTGCTGACAAACCTGCCTCTGATGCTGTTGTCGCTCCCGTTGACTCTACAGCGATTACTGCTACTTCCCCTGCCGAGCTTGCTTCACCAGCATTTCCTACCGAACACTCTGCCTTTGGAATTTTTTCTCCTGCTACGGAAGCCGTGCCCGCCTTGGTCTTTACTCCCACTTACCCTGATGAGCCTGCGCCGACTATCCCTGACAAGAGTGCTGACCGCAACTTGCCCACATCATCAGACACGGCAGTCATGTCCGCGACCGTGTTTCCTGAAGAGCTGCATGACATTCCTGCCAGTTCCCCTGCCGGCCTGTCACCCATCGACGAGTCCTCGACGCCCTCACCTGAGACCACTGCCATTGCCGCTGTGCCCTTTACAGATGGTAGCCCAGATGCTAGCACACATGCCACCACCATTGAGAATAACGCCACATCCCAAGCTCAGCATGAGGCCGAGCCAGCTGAGTCGAGCAACAAGCATGAGCCTGGTGCTCCCATGGCTGCATTGGCTGGTGCTGCTGGCGCCGGCGTTGGCGCTGCTGCTGCCAGTACTGCTTTTGAAAGCTCGCACCAAACAGCAGCCGATGCTTTTGGCTCACCCTTACACCCATTGCAGTCCAACCCGCCTATGATTGAAGCCAAGAAGCGCATCAACGACAACATCGATGTCGACTCTGCTTATGACCCGAACTACGACCAGGTAGCCCAACAACAGGAAAAGGAGCAGGCGAGTTCTAGTAGCACCCAGGAGCGCCAGAAAACTCTTGTCTCTATGCCCGCTGCTGCTGCTGCTGGCTCTGCAGGCGACGGCCCTGCCAACCCTGCACCTGCTCAGGATCCTACTACTACCGAAGCCGAGCACAAGGCCAAAGGTGTGCCATCAAGCGAGCTATCACGCGATGAGCGCCGTGAGGCATCCCTAGAGCGTGCGCGCCAAACACAGCCCAATGCCGCGTCAGTTCTACCAGAACAGCAGAAGCGTATATCTCAGGCTGCCGCTCATGTCGACGAGGAGTACGATATTCCCTTGGAAAGTGAAACGTCTCCAGCCGACCGTGTCCGCAGTTGGTTCCGTACGCATGTACGCTCACGCAAGGATATCTCGCAGGTCGGCGGCTTGGACAACAGCGACATGCTAGTTGCGGGGGCAGACCCGGTGCCTCACACACATGCACAGACAGGTGTAGCCTCGACTCTGTTGCTGGGTTACCCATCAGCCAATGGTGCTGACGCGACAGTTGGCAACAGAACCGAGGTTAGCGATGGCGCTGAGCGTAGCATTAAGCAGAAGAAGCGATCTAGCTTCTTTAACAAACTGGCGCCGTCTTTGGGCACAAAGGACGCCAAAGTCGAGGAGAAGCGCGAGTTTGTACATGAGCCAAGCTTGGCTCGTGGAACGAACAACGGAGTTACTGGTGGTGGCTTGGACGTGCCCTCTATCCCCAAGCACCTAAAGCAAGGCGGAGCGAGCCCCGTAGCTACTGACGAGAGGGCCAGCCGCTTCAAGGAGGTGATGCTGTGAGCTGAGTAGATATCAAATCGTGGGGACTTGGGGCTTCCGGCAGACAGGGCTATCAGCGTTGTATGATGGGGGTTGATGCTTTGGTCTATGTATTTTGGTTTATACGCTTTGATTTGTATGTAGTTTATTTAGCAACATGACCCCGGTTGGGAACATGTCTATTTTGTTTAGACGGGCTATTCCCTCTTCCTGATACAGGGCGGAGGAGGCTCTTAATTTAGTTATATGTACCAGTCGCGATTATCACTGTTTATTTCAAACACGCACACGCACTCCTGTAACAATGATGGCTTTATTAAACGTCATAAGCAATCTGCCTCGCTATGGTCCATTTGCCGGGCGTGTTGATCTGTTTGCCCAGCCGTCAGTCTCCTGTCGTATTCTTTACAGTTCGCGCTTGTACTCCGGCCCGCCCTTCTCTAATCCTTCTTCAGGGGCAACACCGCCTCCTCGATGCCGTTTTTAGTGATGGTCAGCATCTGCAGGGCATCGCCAACCTCAATGTGCCTCTCCACAGCCCCGTCAAAGGCATCCTTGACCAGCCGCTCTACAGCATCGCGCGGAAGAGGCCTGCGTTCACGCTCCTGGAGGCTAAGACCCTCGCCACTGCCCGGCACATATTGGTTTTTAAAGTTGACCTGGTTGTCAAGGAACGGCATGATCAGCGACCCAGCAGCACCGCCAGCACGGCACTGCTCGCGCTCGTAGGAGCCGACGGGGTCGTACGAGTACACAGCACCCTTGCCCTCCTCATCCAGGCCAGCCAGGATGGCGTGAGTGTAGTAGGGGAAGAAGCGCTTCTGGTACAGCACAGTAGACAGACGCTTAGCGCAAGCATTAACCGACATGGGTTTGCCGTGGCGGTAGCGGTACATCTTGCAAATGATGTCCATGCGGTCGCGGAGAGCCTCGCCATCGGCAGCAAAGCCCACTACGGACAGGATGATGGTAGCGTCCTCCTGCGAAGCTGTAGTACCGCCAATGCGGAAGACCTTGGGGTGTGTGCGCGAGTTGATGTTGTAGCCCGCAGTGTGTCGAGTGTCACCAGCGACGATGGCAAAATCAGCGCCGGCAATAGCCAGCGTTGTGCCGCCATTGTCTGTGTACCTAAGAGAGAGGAAGAAGAGACGTATTAGCGGCAATGTCTAGGTCTAGGCTAATAGAGACACGCGAGCAAAGGGCACAATGAGAGAGAAGAGCCCGCGGGTAGCCATTCTTACGGGTAGAATCCGTGCTCACGCTCGCCACCAGCAGCCTTTCGAGGCGTATCAGAGAACGAGTAGTTGGGCCCATTCATGATGGGGTTTTGGCTGAACATGGCTGACATGGTGAAAGCTGCTATAAGCGAGGCTCTAGCTGGCGATGGCGTGGGAGTGTGTGTTATCTGTCGAGGATATCGGATATGACGGTGTCTGTAGCAGGCTCCGTGGTAGTAGTGGAAGGGAAGAAAGAACAGCAGCAAGTGTTGAGCAGGAAAGCCAATATTCAAAGCTCTCAGCAGGTAAGGCTACATAAGGGCCAAGCTCCAAGTAACAGCCCCATAGTGACGATTGCGTTGACGACTAGCAGCCTTGCTCTACCTACGCTTTTGTGCGGGCAGCTGTCGGCCAG
>NETT01000058.1:0-27449 GCA_003449175.1 Ceratocystis smalleyi | reverse complement strand
GGGGGGAGGGAGTCTCAGGAGCTGGCTCAAAAGGGAAACAGCCTAGTACGGTACTGACAGCGCCGTGGCTTCCTGTTTTGTGCAACCGTGAAATCACAGCTGTCATTCGCCTCCAGGCTTTTCTTTCCTCCTCTTCCCTCGTTACGCGCATTTCGCTGTCTTTCCTTCATCGCTCAGCGGCCGTTCGCCAGGCTTTCCTTTCTTGCATTGGACGTCGCTCTGCTTGCATTTCTTTCTTTCTGTTTACTGCTTGTGCTTGTGCTTTTAGGGTCATTGTTTTAACGCTGCGTCCGGGCTTATTCCACCTCGACATGGCTCGCGATTTTCGCCAGCGTGCTCTCGACAAGATTGCCTCTTTGGCTGCTACCTCGTCATACTCGTCTTTTGACCGCTCTGATTTTGATCGGCTTTGTAGCGCTTGCTCAACCGCCACCCGTGTCAAAGATGTCGCCAATGGCTTCGTGCCTAATACCCGCAGTGTGGCTGGTGCGCCTGCGCCCATGGCCCGCGTTCCCATGGTACTTATACCCCCAAGCTATGACTATCCCTCATCACACCAACAATTGCTGCTTTGCTTTGGCTAATGCTTCTCAATGCTATCCTCCCATTAGACTATTCGCGAATTCCAAGTCCTCGTTTCCCTATGCAAGGCCGCCCCCAACATCCGCTCTGTCCAAAATGCCCAGCGTCTGGCCTACCAGCTGGCGCCCTACATCCAGGAGGCACACATGCAGTTGTTTGCTCCTTCGCCGTACTTCCGCAAAGTCGAACCATCGCCATCCGAATCCCTAACCTTCCACGTGTCTGCTGCTTTGCTTCATCTAGGAAAGGCCTTCCCCGAGCTCCAGGGCAAGATCAGCGATAACCTATGGGCCTACTTGGCTTCGTGTGCTGCTGTTGCTGAAAAAGTCGAACCCCCCCAGGACGACGATGAGCCAAATCTCGACGATGCCATGCACACAGCCACTATTGCCGTCTCGCTTCTCGGCTTTCTCGATGCCGTGGCTTCCCAGCCCGACTTTTGGACTCCCGCCTCGAGACTCCGTCTAGTGCAAAACGTCCGACGCCTGTTGTCTGATCGCTTCCTTGTGGCCATGGAGACTGCCTTTTCCACGCTACGTGTTGCTCCTACCGGCCATCGCACCGTCAAGGAGTGGAAGCGCTACCTTAAGCATTACACTTTGTCTGGGCGGCCTCTCAGCTCTATGCTGGTCCAGCGCAGCTTCACCTGGCTCCTGATTTCCGTCACGTCACTCTTAATCGTTCCCACTAACGAGCTGCGTGGCTCGCACATCTTGGACGTCCTAATGAGCGGAAAGGAGCTTCCCGAGCCCGTCGCCGTGAGGACTGGCGATGCCGACACTGACACCATATCAGTCTACACGAAGATGGCTACGGCCTCCATGCTCTATTTCGAAGCTGGCGCAGACTTTGTCGTGCAGCTGGGCTCGTCCCTACAGCAGAGACTGGCCTTTTCCGTCAAGTCTGCCGCTCTGATTGCCTACGTCAACTGCGCTGTCCTCAATGATGATGCTGCCGATCCCGACACTATGATGGCCTGGCTCGAGGAAATCTTGGCCGACCCAGTGCAGATGGCTGACGAGCTCCTAGCCTCAACCGTCCTGCGTGGCTTGGCTGTCCTCTGCCGTATATCGCCAGACTATGCGCTTGGTGTGAGTCGCCTGCTGCCGCGTTTTATCATCCAGAGCTCGCCCAACCAAAACATTATTGCTTTGGCATCCCACAGCCTGGCTTATGTACTCCAGATCCTGTCCAAGGATGCCGTCATCACCACCCTATATTCGCTAGGTAATGTTCTGAGCCCGGCTTCCGAGCGTCCCCGTGCCAAAGAGCTAGCCAATGGAACAGGCCCGGGCGCTGTTTCTGGCCCTGAAACCACCCCCGAGCCTGCAAACGGCGATGGTGCTCTTTACAACGAAGACGCCACTACTGGTAGCTTCATGTCTCTGTCTGGGGACACCGCTGAAGAGGCTGGCGTTGTGCATGCCAATGTGGTCCAGGCTATCTGTGGAATCGCGCAAGACTGCAACGACGAAAAGATTACTGCTTTAGCACAGTCGATGTTGCTGCAAAAGTTTGGCAAAGTTAATAGCCAAGTCGATGCCCAACTCATTGCCGCTGCCGGGGCTCTAGCTCTCAAGAGCGGCGTTCTAGAGTTCCGCTCGCTACTCAAAATGTATGCCCGCATATCCCACCAGGGTGTGTCAGAAAACAGCGAAAATCTCCTCGATGCTGTCATGAAAGCACGCACATATCTCTCTACGCATCTGAGTCGCGACTCCCCCTTGTATGGCATCTATTGGGAGTATCTTCTCGACAGCGTCATTGCCCTTGGTGATGTCAGCCGGCAGGACCACACCAAAGAGGCCGATGTGCAGCTCGCCGCCCGCGAGATTGCCCAACTTTTAAAACCGCTTGCTGTCTTCATGTCGACTAGCAATCCCGCTCTAGCCACTGCTGAAGGTGATAAGTCGTTTGGCCTGCTCCGCGACGCCTGGTTCAACATTACCGTCTATGGCTTCTTGCCCTCAACAGACCGCGGCAAGGCGCACCTGGCTGATCTTCGCACCATAGCCCTACACTCACCGCCCCTTGTTGCTGAACAACCAGGCGAAAAAATTGAGAGTGATATCGAACTCAATACTGTTCTCCGCCGTGCCATGAGCTCCGAACGCGAGGCTATACAAAAGAAGTCTCTTTCCGAGCTTCTGCCGAGTCGCGCATCGGAAATCCGGGGCCTAAGCTACCGCAAAGTTATTTTTCTCCAAGCCGTATACCTAGTGGAGAGCCTGAGAGCCGACGCTGGCGACTGCACCAAAGCCTTGTCGTACTTTGTTGAGCCCAGCATGCGCAAGGGTGACCTAAGTGGCCCAATGGATGCTATCGCTGCTACCGTTGTAGACAAGTACCTGCACAAGACTCTGCAAGCAGCCGATCCAGCCTTTTCTGCCCAGTATGTCGCGTATCAGCTTGCTAGTATCTTTTCCTCCTGTTGCCACCGCGTTGAGCGCGTGCAACAAGCTGCCTTTGCCTGTGCTGACCGCATCCTAAACGATGTTCCTTCGGCGCTGTGCTACCGCTCGTCTCTGTTCGCTTTACTAGAGCTACTATCCCTCATGTGGACGGGCTGTCTAGAGGCCGAGACAGATGTGTATGACCCCCGCTCTGTGTTCTCCTCTTCTCTTGGCAAGGTTACCATTGAGCTGTCCCAAAACTACACGCATCGCCGGTCTACTATGGATCTTTTGTATCGCAAGGCCAAGTCATGGGTGACTGCAGCTCTGGCGCTGGCCCCAGCTGACGTCAAGGGTCTGCTTCAAACATACCTCTCTGAGTATGACGATGCCGGTGCGTATGGCCACATATCTCTGGGTCGCTCGTTTGCCCTGGAAATGGGGTCTCTACTGCCTTCTACAGACCAGCGGCTCCAGGCCATGGATCGCATTGGTGATATCTCGGTAAACACAGCGTCAGACTTTATCGCCCAGTACACCACTCGCCAAGAGTATCGGTTCGGTGAGACTCTACCTACTCGTGGCACCGAACTGCTGAGCTACATGAAGGCAAACAACAGGCACGAATCGTTTGTGCTTGGCAAGGGCCCTGAGGCCGCAACGAGCCTCAATGAGAGTGCTTCGGCTGCTACTGCACTTCAGCACATTGAAGCTCGCATTCTAAGCCGCAAGCCAACGCCCCTGAGCGAAGTACGCGAGATTCTACGCAGGGCAGCCGCACTCCTCTGCCGTAGCCCTCACGATGAAACGGCCGCTGCTCACCACCTGGTCTCTATTCCCTTTGCCATGTTCACCCGCCGGTCTCTCAAGCTCGGAGTGTCCCTATGGCTAGGCGTAGTCAACGAAAACCCCCGCCTAGAGCCTCGTCTTCTCAACGAAATTGCCCATCACTGGGAAGCCACCGTCCACAAGAAACAGGGCATGTTCAACCCAGCACTCGCTCATCCTGACCCGTTCTTTCTACGTTACGACTTTAGTCCTACCGACCTCGAGGCCTTGGCTAAACGCAAGCAGCTCGTGCACAACCTACTGTCTCCACATACCAGCCTTTTACAGTTCTTCACGTCGCACTTTAATGCCACCCGCTTGGGCTCGCCTGATACACAGCGAATCTTCTTGCGGTTGCTTGATACTACGCTCGATGCCCTGCGTCATACTTCAGCTCACCCTCTAGCGCGTGACCTTCGCTTCCAAATCGTCCTGTTTGGCTTGCGGGTTTTGCGTCTTTCTTCCACAATTGGAGCTGTTGCCCAGTGGCGCCTAAAGGACAAGATTCTTTCGGCTGCGCTTGGCTGGTTTCGTTTTGCTCCCCGTTGGTCTTTTGGTAGTAACTTACTACAGATGAAGACAGAGCTTCGCCTCCTGAGTGATGTTATAACGGCTCTCAAGGCCGTGAATAGCATTGGTGCGCAAGGAACTAACAACATCCGCTCGCTCCAAGCCAAGGAACAGTTGCTGAACCTACTGCTAGAAAATGAACTGCAGAAATTGGCGGTGTGGGTTTACCCATTGCCAGATAGCGCAAAGCACGCAGGCATTGCATCTGCCCGTGCCCGTAATACCATTGAGGTAAGTCTTGCGTCATACTCGGCGATTGGCTGCACTATAACATGTGCGACATGCACGAACACAGCCTGTTTTCAGCTGTATCGTATTCATGTTACTAACAAACAATTACGCCCCTCCCCCCCACCCCTCTTAGGCCGAGCTTATTCCCCTTGTTCGCACTGCCTGGTCGCAGGATCCTTCTATTGCTATCGAGCTCGTCTCTCGATTCAACTGGCCCCGTATCCACAAGGAGGTCCGCTGGCTGCTGCTCAACGTACCTTCCAACGCAATCAATGAGCCCGAAGCGCTTCCCATACTCTTTGGAGGCAAACTCCCAGAAGACGTTACCTTTTTGCAGCTGAAGCATCTGCTGTTCTGGGCTCCTGTTAACCCTCTAACTGCAGTGACCCTGTTCCTACCCGAGTACAAAAACAACCCGTTTGTGATGCAATATGCTATGCGAGCACTAGAAAGCCACCCCATTAATGTGACTTTCTTCTATGTGCCGCAAATTGTGCAGACACTGCGCTACGATACTCTTGGCTATGTCGAGCGGTACATTCTAGAAACAGCCCAGTTCTCACAGCTCTTTGCCCACCAGATTATCTGGAACATGAAGGCCAATGCCTACAAGGACGATGATGGTCAAATTCCCGATGAGCTCAAGCCTACGCTTGACAGTATCATGAACAAGATGGTGGCATCCTTCTCCGTCGAAGACCGCGTCTTTTACGAGCGCGAATTTGCCTTTTTCGACGAGGTCACGGGGGTCTCTGGAAAGCTCAAGCCTTTTATCAAGAGCAGCCGTGAGATCAAGAAACAGAAGATTGAAGAGGAGCTACGCAAGATTAAGGTCGAGGTTGGTGTGTATCTGCCCAGTAATCCAGACGGTGTGGTCATTGGCATCGATCGTAAGAGCGGAAAGCCGCTACAAAGTCACGCCAAGGCGCCTTACCTAGCAACCTTCCGTGTGCAAAAGCGTGATGTCGATGATGGAGGCGATGATCTGATGCAGCTTCCCCTTGATGACTCGGATCCTGCCCCTGAAGGTGGTGCCGATGTCACTATCGCCCTCAACAATAACGCTGTTCCCAAGACCAATGGTGTCTCCGAGGCCGACTCTGTTGTTCCGCCTGATGCCGTAGTTGCTTCTGTCCCAGCGCCAATGGAGGTGTGGCAGTCCTGCATCTTCAAGGTCGGTGACGACTGCCGACAGGATGTACTGGCACTGCAAATGATTGCAGCCTTCCGCGGCATTTTCAACTCAGTTGGCCTAGACGTCTTTGTCTATCCGTATCGTGTCATCGCCACAGCCCCAGGATGTGGTGTCATTGAGGTGCTTCCCAACTCGATTTCACGCGATATGCTAGGTCGCGAGGCCGTAAACAAGCTGTATGACTACTTTGTCAGCAAGTACGGCAACGAAGATAGCCTGCGTTTCCAAGCGGCACGTGCCAATTTTGTCAAGAGCATGGCAGCCTACAGCGTGATTTCATTCTTGCTGCAGTTCAAAGACCGACACAATGGCAACATCATGATCGACGATCAGGGCCATATCCTACACATCGACTTCGGCTTCTGCTTCGATATTGCGCCTGGCGGCATCAAGTTCGAGCGAGCTCCCTTCAAACTAACCACGGAGATGATGGCTGTCATGGGTGGCTCGCCCGACCACCAGGCCTTCCGCTGGTTTGAGGAGCTGTGCGTCAAGGCATTCCTGGCTGCGCGGCCGTATGCCCACAAGCTGGCCGAGATTGTGCATCTGATGATGGATTCGGGCCTACCGTGTTTCAAGCCTGAGAGCGTCAAGCACTTTGTCGACCGTTTTGTGCTAGACAAGTCGGAAAAGGAGGCAGCTGACTTTATGCGCGACTTGATTCACAAGAGTTACGCGAGCTACTCGACCGGCATCTATGACCACTTCCAGCTGTTGACAAACGGCATTCCATACTAGATAGACAAAAGAGAGACTCAATCTCGGGCGTCACTAGCGGTGGTGGTTGGCTATTAAATTTGTTTCTGTATATTTTTCTCTGCGCTTAATTACTGTCGGCTAATATATCAAATCTATACTTTTTTTACGCTATTTTAATATATGCTTGCTCTCTACCTCAACGCATTCGCTTTACTCACTCTCACTCAAGCCTAATGCATCCATCCGCCCACCCCCTGCCGTTACCAGCGCCCTCTAATTCAACCGACTTCCTGAAATGTGCGTAGGCTGGTGGTACGGCAGGTAATCAACATGCACATAGGCACGGTCGACAATCGGCACGCTCTCAAGGAAGTACGTCAGGACCTCGCTGAGATCATGGCTATCCTTCAGCGGGGTGTGTGAGGGAAGAACAATGTCCACTTCAACCGCCAGCTTGTCGCCAGTGTGGTAGGCACGGAGGTTCTGAATCTGCTTAATGGTTGTGGCAAATCGCATAGTGAGGTAGAGCACTAGAAAAGAAAGGGGCAGACGGCTGGTTAGCTTTGCGAGAACGCTAACTGTCAAGTTTCTCAGGGTGTGGTTGCGTTGGTTGAACTTACAGAGATTGCGCTCGTCGGGATCAGCGCTAAAGCCCGTCAGGTTGCGTGCGTGATGCATAGCCGTATCAGACCAGTTATAAACAACGTAGATCGACAGCATTAGACCACCAAGGGCATCGAGCCACCACAGACGGGCGTAAAAGCCAACGATGGGGAACAGGATAGAGCCAGTGTTAAAAACGACATCGGTAATGGCATCATCTGCCAGAGCCTGCACGCTCGAGTTTTTGACCATGCGGTACCACAGCCACACTGCGCCTTTGATCACAATAGTGCACAGCATGATTAGGATGGCAGGTAGGCCAAGCTCAAGAATACTATGGTCAGGAGCAAGCAGCCGGTTGACAGACTCAAAACCGACCTGGAAGAAGGACATGACCATGATAATGGCAAAGACTAGCACGCCCAGCGGCTCCAGCTTTCGGCGGCCAACGGGGTACTGCTCATTGTCGCTCTGCGAGCGCGCAACCAGACGAGTGGTAGTCCAGACGATGAAGGTGCTCAAAAAGTCGAGCAGTGCGTCAACTAGCGACGCGAGCACTGACATGGACGGGACCGAGAGCACAACGATCAGCTTTCCGGCCAGAAGGATAGCGTTGGCGACAAAATTGACCCAGATGGCCACCTCAACAATAGGATCGTCGCTGTCGATCTCAGCGTCTTCAACCCACGGAATCGACGCAATGGGAGCATCAATGTTGCCTGCTATAGCTTCAATGTCGGTACCAGTGCTCGCACCATTAACATTGCTGCTGCGCTGCCCAATAGAGATCGGCCCGGTAGTAGGGCCATTGAATGTAATGGGGGGGTCCTCGGGCGCACGGAAAATATCCTTGGGCGTGCGCTTACGAGGGGCCGTGGGTGAAGGCGCAACGTCTGCAGCAGGAGCCAGCAGGCCAGTGGTTTCGGTAGCATCATTCCTCTCGTTAGCTACAGGCATTTTCAGGGAGGCCTTTTGGCCGATACTGCCATATGAGTCCGAGGTCGGCGACATCTCGTCGCTCTGGTTTTCGTGGATAGTGTCGGGGATGTCGACGGAGTGGAAAGCCGAGGCGTGCATTTCCGTCGAGTATTCGTCCAGCATCTCGTAGGGAATGGTGGAGTCAAGAAGTTTATCAATGAAAAGATACTGCTGGATCAAATCGTTGATGCGCTCGTAATATGCGCGTCTGCGTAGATGGTATTGTTAGCATTGGCGCTAGTGCCGTATGCCCAGTCTGCGTCCCATGGCCAAAACTCACATTGGTGGACTGTATTGCTGCAACTTCTCCTGTTTTGTCCAGTACTGCTCCCAGTTGTAGCGCGGGTTTTGGTTGCCGCCGATCATGCGCATACTGCGCATTCCCGAGCCTGCAATGATTTGGCTGAGACGGCGACCATCCAATGCAATACGACGAGGATCTTCGTCGGGGTCTGGGGTCCGCATTACAATGCGACCAGCAGCCAGCTGCGCCAAAGGCGAGGACGGGCTTCCAGCCAGATCCTCATCGTCAGATGGATGGTGCCAGAAAACAGTGCGCGAATGGACGCTGGAGGCTGATCGCGTCCGTTTTAGGCTCGACATGGTAGCTTTCTTAGCGGCAGGGCGTAGACTCGCGATACTGAAGCTTGATGAATGAGTGAGAACTAAGCAAGGAATAAAGTGAGATGAGAAACAAGCGAGACGCAGAGCGAGTATTGGTTTCTGTCTGCGGCAATTTACCAGCGAATCCTTTATCAGCACCTTGTCGCAAGGGATGCTGCAAGTAGCCTGGCACTCACTGCCAGGCCCCCAGATATAGGCAGGTATCCCTGTAAGCCTCTATAAACCCCCGCTGCGGCTCTGTATCGTCCGAAAACTCTTCCTTGAGCCCGGCTTATCCAGCAAGATAGGCCAATCACCAGCAGCTATTTTGGAGTTCTCGCAGATGCATAGGCCAGTCAACGACACCAGCGAAGCTTCCTCTCGCGCACAACCAACCAACAAACCACGCAATTCGTCAGCAAAGTAAACAAGCTGCTGACAGTGCCGGGAAGAAGCATTAAGCGAGCCGATCCACAGGAGGCTACTCCTCAGCTAGGAACAACAACAGGGGAACGGGGGGGGGGGGCTGTGAAAGCGAAGAAAAAAGCTTGGTTTGTTGCAGGGCCCGAGAGAAGGGGGAAGGAATTGTTATATGAAAACGTCCCGTCGCGCATACGTCATGCACTTGGCTGTCGATACAGCGACGCAAGCGGGAAGAGGCCTGGCTTGACGAGCCCAGCCCAGGGCGTGCATTCCTCAGCCTCGTCTCCCCTTTGGCTTTTTACAAGCAACTACCAGTCTTGTCAGTGCAGCCTTGTAATACTTGCTTATTCCAGTCTTGTGCTACCTCAGCTAACCCCAGTCTTCTAACCTCATAACCACAACCACATCACCGTATGCTACGTACGTCTGATCTAACCTGCTCTCTCAATAATGCCTGCCCACAATAGCATTGGCCAGTACTTGGTGTTTCTGTATGACAGCCAGATCGCTAGCTTCCGTGTATCGAGTCTTACATGTCTTAGTCCCCAACGCGGGCTCCGGTTCTGCCCCTGCCATGTACCACACCTGTTTCTCGTTGTGTCTTTTCCAACCAACATGGACGTTTTACGTTTACCTCTGCCTGTTCTCGTTGCCAAAGACAATTTGTATCTCGTTTTCCCCCTGTCTCTGTACACCAATGTTTAAATACTCCTCCCCAAAGAAACTGCCTCCTCAGCCATTTGTCTGGCAGTTCCCTGTAGTGTGCGGCTTGGTCGTCGCCTCTCATCACATAAAGCCTGAACCAAACCCAGGTCTGTCTTAAACAGCAGCACCACTCACTCACAGTCTGGCAGAAACAGGAAGATCCAAACTTCTCCCTCGGATCATCATGATGCAAACCAAACTTGCCCGGGAAAAGTTCCGAGTCTGAAAAACAAGTAGAATATAAACATGTAAAATATATAAATATATAAAAAGCGAAACCTCGGTGTAACGCACTACACAGGCTTTTGTAGCCCTGGGTGTGATACTTGGGGATTTCCATCGTTTGTCTGAGGCCCCAACTCTATCGTGCTCTCCAAGGGCTGGCATGTGCACGTGAACAGCCGTGTAGCTCCCATACACATATCCGTCTCTAGCTTCAGACTGCCTACCACACATGCTTGAAGCCGAAGGGCCAGCAAGCCCGGCACCATCCCCCGCGTGAGCAATACTAAGGCATAGTGCCTGTGCAGCACATGCTCTTTATCTCTCTCCCAATCGTCCGGGCGTCCTCTTTTCAGCACATTCAAGCAGCCACTTGCAAGCGCGCACAAGACACACAGATGCACATATGCTTGCACTTCCGCATGTCCGACTTGGACTAGGTCTGTGGCAGACTTAGATATCGTGTTTCTTATGGTCTGCTCGCTTTTTCCTCTCTCATTTCGGGGTTGTGGGCGTGTCTCTCGTGTCGCATCGGATCATGGTATAACCATCGGGGCATCTCCTCTCGCACTACCTCAAACACCAGACACCGTACATGAATCAAAAACAAAGCCACTGCTACTGTTATCGCAAGCTTCTTTGCTTCCTCAAGTAGATACAGTCCGCCCTAAAACATATCTCTAGCCTGCATGCAAGGTAGAACCAAGGAAGACGCACTATTCATTGGGGTTGGGCGAGACCCCATCGGCCTGCTACCAAGCATTGTTCCTTTCCATCTGTTCCATAGCTCGGAAAGAACACGGGAAAGAAGCCAGGAGGCATCCGCTGCGTCTACAGGCCAGCCAGCTTGCACCACACTATGCAATATTACGTAGTGTGGGCATGCCCCCCAGTGCCAGTTTCAGTGCCTCTATTGTCTTTGTGCCAGCACATCGGCAGCCGGTCCGATCCATCCCTTGGGCAAAAATAAAGGGGGGGCACAAACGCAACCCATTAAATTTCACATATAACACCAGCCAGACACAGCCAAACAGAATATACCCTCCTTCAATGCCCGCGACAATGGCACGCACTATGCATCATGTTTATAGGCACAAAACAGAGCCGTGTATTCAACCCCAACACGTTATAAACATGCACAATATACAGCATGAAGCGGACGTTTCCTTGTATTATTCCCCTTTCCTTGAACGCACAAGCCTGCTTTACCCGATACAGACCGGAATTGGACGATCCGCTTGCAAGGGAAAAGGGAGAATAAGATAAAAGCGGCTTTGAAGTGGTTTTATGCCTGTAAAAGCCCATGTTTTCCTGTGGGAGACACGCTGTATCTATTTTTTTCCCTCTAGGTGAAGCATAAGCCACTTCATAATGGGATGGCGGGTATTAGATGCCAATGTCGAGTATGGATGAAGCCATTGATTGCACAGACCTGCTTTTTTCTTTCTTTCTTTTTCCTTGTTTTTATTATTCAATTCCCCTTTGCCTGACACACGGCCAATTTTTAGTGTGTTGTTGTTCCCCTTTGGCCCTTGATGTCGTGAAGGAGAAACTTTCCATTTTCGAGAGGAAAGCCGCTTGCAGAGAGAGGCATTGAATTTTGCTAAACGCCCAGGGCGATGAAGGAAGAGGCAGGCTGGGATTGGTGGCGGGAGAAATGATACTTATATTATAAGCATTATTGGTATTTGAGCCCTGGAGATCAGGGGGCCCTGGCATATTTGATAGTGAGATAGGAAGCGCTGGACAACAGAAAAGGAGTGAAGTCACATTTGCGCCCTGCAACAAAGGATGAAAAGCAGTACCGTACATAGAAGCTCATCTTACTCTACACTTTACCCACAGCCTGTTTGTCTGCCTGTGTAGAGTCACCCGTCGATGTCACTTGTACCTACCTGTATGCAAGGGCTTCTCCCGAGACAAATTCTGGTGTTTCTTTTTCCTTTTTTCTCTTTCCTTTTTGCCTGTGGCTTGTCAGTTATCAAGGATAAACATTCCAGACCAGTCTTTTGCCTCCCTTGAGCCTACTAACCATTTCAAGAAAACCGCCAAGTGTCATATTCCCCTTCTTTGTTCTTGCTTGTTACCTGCCTCTTCAAAGACAAATCTGGGGGCCGAGGAAGGATGCATGGGAAAGTTGGGAGGCAGCAGCTTTGTCCAGCTGAAGAAAGAAGATGAAAAGGAACACGAACAAGTGGCGAGAAAAGAGGTGTCGACGCCATAGAACAACAGCATCAGCATTCAGCAGTCATAACAGCAGCAGAAATAGTGCAGAGCAAAATGGCACCACCCCCTTGCACTCGACTAAGTTTGAGCCCCGAAGTTACCGGGCTAGATGTGACGAGGAGATTAAGCAAATAACGACTAGTGACTATAAGAAACAAGGTTGTGCATACAAATATGGTGTGTGCTTATGGACATAGGAAGCTGAGAGAAAAGCCTCTTGGGCTCTTTTGGCTCCGTTGGCTGTGTGGAGTCAGTCAGGCATAAACAATGCGTTGCATTGTCGCGTATGCGCTCCGTTGACCGCTATACTTGCACTATCTGGTCCCTATGCTGTCCATACGAAATGAGATTGATCACTACCAACCTGCTCTAATGTAAGCAGACTATTAGTCGGTGACTACAGCTGCCAAGAGCCACTAGTGACGCGGCAGTGCGCTGGGGCAGCTGCCAGATAGTCGTATTGAATTCTCCTTTTAATGAAGTCTCAGATTTATCGTTTCATTCTCGTCTTCCTCCATTCTGCATAGCGGTAAATAAGAGACGAGGCGAGATCAGAAAGGCAGTGCAGATGTAGAGCCTTGCTAGCCTCTAGTGTGAATGTGACGTTGATAAAAATAGCAGAACATTGGATTGACAATTGTAAGGACCAGGATAGAGATGCAGAGTACTGAGCAACCAGTCAATGGCAATAGTTGCAAGACGAGTGAGGTCTGGAGTAGTCAAGGCAATCTCGTACCTGACTAGTACCGAAATAGGGTTGGTAGAGACTCCAGATCTCGAAGCATTAGGGTCTGCTTGGACGTCCGACGGTATCGAGCCCGACCTCGTTTGCTCTCCGTTGTCTGCCGCACCCATACATGGCGCCTTCTTCAGCATCCAATACTTCGCATTCATGTAGTTGAAGCTACACTTCCTTCAAGCGTCGATCGTTGCCTTCCACTTACGTTTGCCAAGCCCAAGGTTATTGGAAGAGGCTCCTGGCTTGGTTGGTTGGCTGGGCTTTGTGCCCAAGGACCCGTTTCCTAGACCTCAACTTGCCTTAGCTGGCTGCATAACTTGGTATCTACCGACCTGGCTTAGTCCTTTTGGCCCGAGTAGTCGTGCGGCAAGCCACATGCGCGACTTGAGGTCGTGCTGAGCAGGCCTGGATTGCGTAAGACACCCCAGCACAAGTCGTGTCCCTCGTGCTTTCTGCCTGTAGACGGAGAGATGGAGATGGGCCTTGTGCTGGAATGCAAGAAGTCCATACTGGCATGATTCTTTTTTTTTCTTTCTTTTTTTGGCGGTCTCCCTGGCCCGGACAGAGCTGGAGAGGCATGCGTACATACACAGGCTTGGGCTCAGCGTGTAGTAGTATGCCAGGTCAGAAGCCCTGCCAGCTAAAACGGCTGAGGGCTTCGTTCAGAATGCACATCCCACCTGTGTATGAGTACAACGTAGCATGCCATGTTGGCTGATATCAATTGTCCTCTCGGCAAGATTGGCGCCAGAGACGATCTGAACAAAAGCCATTATTCCCGACTCCTATAGACGAGAATAGCGGCCAGCAGCAATAAACCCAGCTCAAGCTGGGACATAGTATCCATATATGTTGGGCTTTACCGGGGGTTGAGGACGACCGGACAGGGTTCGTTATAAGGACACGGAAAGCGAGATCAACGAGCCAATCAATCGTCAGCCGCCCAGCCTTGGAGCAAGAGGAGGACAGAGCTTTGTTGGTGTTGCCGGAGTGGATATTTGAGCTATGGCTAGTTTTAGTGCAACCGGCTGAAGCCAAGGCCTGCTAGTTCTAGGTTTGGCCGTGTTGTGTTGGCCTTGCAAATTGGCGAGCTGACCATTGCATTGTCTGGTATTTGTGTTCGCCAGCATGTGCTGCAAACCAAGCCATGATCGTGGGGCTCGTGGCTTTTCATCGTCCAGTCAGTGTCTTGCTTGTAGCATAAGGGACGTAAAGCACCAGTATCAAGCAAAGTATAGTGGACGTGGACACGGCGAATCGTAGCCTTAGAGCGGCAGCCACCAGACGACAGCAAGACAGCCACGCAGAAGCTAGCATGTCCTCCTTGGACCGTAAATACATGCAATGGCATAGGGAGAGAGAATGGCAAACGCCCGCCCACCAAAGGGTTTCGCTGCCTTTCCATTCTGTAACGAGCAAGCACAAGTATCACGAGATCTCCGTCTTGTGTGCTCATTTTTTGGTTCCTTTCTTTTCTTTTCTCTCCTCTTCTTTATTTCTACCAGCTTGGGCCTGTATCAACCCAGGCTTTGCCACTTCTTCTTCTCCTCCTCCTCCTCCTCCTCCTCCCTGTCCGTTTTATTCCGCCCTCTCTCGTATTCAAGGTTTTGCTGCTCTGGCCCCACGCCTCTTCTTCCTTTCGGCCTTGTTGATCTTGAAGGGAGCAGGCCTTGGAAACCCTGCTCGACCATTCTTTGCGCCATCCTACTCCTTGGCTCTCAGGCCCCAAACCCTTTCACCGAAATTCCTCGTTTGGGCTTCCCAAAGCTAACAGTTCATTGCTTTTGCTCAGCTCAGTTCCTCATTGACGGACTCCCACGCCCTGTACTTTGCTGTTCTTGTTCTTCCTATGCACAAGCAGGAGACTAGTGGGTAGATGACCTGACCTGATTGACTGTCACCGCTGCGCTGGCTTCTAGTGACCTGACTCGCATCTCGATTGCCTCCTCGTGCGATCCTTCGTGCCTTGTTCTGCTCCTTGGTGCCTTTCTTTCGCATTTTTCTCCCGGTGCTGCTTCTTATTGCTCTCGACTTTTTCTTCCCCTTTATCCCTCTTGTTCTTCCTTCCTCCTGCTGCCGAAAGACTTGCTTGCTTCTCTGCAGGCTTTTTTGTTTTCCCTTTTTTCATTTCTATTTTTGCTATATTTATCCCTCCGTCGTTTGTCGTACACGTCTTGTTACTGCTGCTGTTGTCCTGTTTTTCTTCCTTCTTGTCGCCCTAGATCATATCTTTACTTTAATCTTCCCAACCCTCAACCGCTCTCGATCTCTCTTCCTTCCTCCATGTTGCTATCGTTACTATTAGCTAGCATCATCCCATAGCCCACGGCCTATAGGCATAGCCCACAGCCTATAGGCATAGCCCACAGCCTATAGGCATAGCCCACACCCCCTGATAATAGTGTGTGCTTCTAATTGTCCTTGTCTTTCGTTGATTGCCCTTCTCCTTGCTTTAGAACACTGCATCATTACCGCTCTTGATTTATCTTAACTTCTGCTTTCTTTCTCTTTTCCCCTCCCGCATCTTTGGTTTCCTTTTCCCTCGCTTTCTCTAATCTGGCACTCGAGCGCTGTAGCTCTGCCCTATTTCCACTCTTTCCACCAAGCTCCAGCAGATTATCGCCCTCTATTGCGTAAGTCAAATACCCTACCCCTTCTGCCCTTTACATTGTCGGACTCCATTCCAAACACAGGCCAGTCAGCCAAGGCTCAGGCTCAGCCAACAGCGTGCATGTGTATGTGTATGTGTATGTGTGTGCGTGTGCGTGTGCGTGTGCGTGTGTATGTGTGCTGCCTGTAACCACGTAGCTATCGATGGGTGTCGAAGCAGGCAAACAGACGCACTCCTCACATACACCTACCGACCCGCACCACACTTGCACTCCAAAACCACCAGCGCACCTCTATCGCACTACCCATCACTTCCTCCTGTGGTGTACTTTGGGGGCTTTATGGATAGTAGATCAAACCGCCAAAGTCCACCCAATCCATCATCATACACATTCCACACGCCACTTTCCGGATTATCAAAATCAATCCTCTACGCCGCTGGGCTTGCGTCACCTGTCCTGTCTTGCCTTTGTCTTGTCTTTTTGCCCGTCTTCATCAACCATCAATAACCACAACGCCCTTCCCAATCCGCTTAAGCTTGTGCCCGTTTCTGGCCATCGTGTCTTGCTTGTCTTGATCCTGTCTCTCCACTGTCTTTTTTTCTCGTTTCCGTTGCCTTGCCTCCTTGCCCTAGCCCTCCCTCCTACAACCCGGCCTCTCTTGCTCCCTTCATCTGTCACCACTTTTCGACGCGTTCTCTCCCTACCAAGAGTCTGTCTCTCGCTCTGCATCCGGGTTTATTGGTCTTGGCTGAACAAGTTGTCTCGTCTTGCTTGGCCTGACCCGGCCCTATTCCTTATGCCATCCAAGAGTTCTGCCGTTGCTTGTCTTTTGCTCGCTCTTGGCTGTCTATCTACTTGCGCCTGGCCTCCGTTTCCGTTACATCACGCCCTTCACCTCACGTCTGATTTCCCTTTTTTTCCCTACACTCCCTAGACTCCGGACGGGATAGAACCACTACTGGCTTTCCGCAAGCCGCAACTCGTGCAGGCTTATTGTTCGGCCTCTCTTCCTGCAGGCGCTTGCTGACTTTTTTCCTTTTCTTTTGTTTTGTTCCTGGCTTAGGCTTTTTCAGTTGTCGACTTCCGTGACACGAACACAAATCCTCGTTCTTGCTCGTATCCATTTGCGTTATTGACATACACAAACACAAATATCACCGGACCAAAATATACTTCGTCCTTTCTTGTGCTCAGCACTACACCATAAAAGTCCCGGAACCCCCATTCCTAATCGAAACCGGTTGCGACACAGGAGTTGGCTATCCATTTAGCAATTCTCGATCTTCGTTTTGACTCCGTCTCGAGTCTCTCCTACATTTCTAATCTGTGGGTTCGTTTATCCAACAGGCCAGAGCTTGTCCTTCATTTCTTGTTTTATTTTTCTCATTTCGGGCTCTTCCATCTTGTTTTTTTTGAATAATTTTCTTCCTTTTGGCGCCATAAACCAAATCCTATCCCCATCCTCCAAAGTCACTCTCATATCGACCGCGTATTAAACCCGAAACACTCCTTCATTGCTGGCCTACTTCATTTGGACGACCAGACGGAAGACTAATATCTGACAGTTTGCTCATCAAAAAAAAAGCCACCTCAAAAAAGCCTCAAAATGCCGAGATTCTTCACTAAGCGCAAGCAGTCTGCCCCAGAGGACACGCCTGCTCCTTCATTTCGAGTGTTGGAAAGACCCCAAGTCAACTCGGGATCCTCTTTCAATCACCCTGCGAAGTCTGCCACTGCTCCCGACGGCCTTAGGCATTTGTCAGGCCCTGGATCTAGGTCCAGCACAACTCACTCGCAACTCTTCGATCACGATGAAAGCGACAACCTTTTTGCTGGCATAAAAATTCATAGGTAAGGCTCATTCGCCCATTCTTGCCCCCCCTCTCTCTTATCCGCCCCCTTAACCCTCGGTCCCACAAACTGGCTCTGTTGGCTGGCTGGGCTGAGCCCAGTCCTTCCTATGACAGGCGCAGGACTATGCCTAGTATACACCCCGGTACATGTTCCTGGCCACCTCGTTTAGCATAATGCCCCGGCAGGTCAAGGGTCGTGCGTGCCTTTCCTGGCTTGTTTCGTTACTTTTTTGACCATCTGATGGGAACTGTGCTAACCTTTGAGTCAGGGGCAGCGGGTCGTCCAATACTACAAAGACCGCCTCCACCGACACTTCATCGAGACACAGCGGTGCTTCAACTGCCCCTTCATCTGCTGCGCACAACTCTGACCAAGACGACGCCAAACATAATAGACCTTCTCTTTCCAAGTCTGCTACTTCAAGTTTTCTCGGACGTGCCGGCAGAACCTTTTCATTCACCAGCACTAGAAAAAACAACGAAGAGGACTTGGCCGCTCCTCCCGTCCCTCAGATCCCAGAAGGCCATCTCGACTCAGGTCGATCTCGAGGATTTACAGTCTCAACTACTTCCACTGCCTTGTCCAACTCTACCAGTAGTACTGCTACGCCCCCTCGAGTCGGTGACCGTAATTCCCAATTTGATTTCGGCGGTGATTTCGGATCAATGTTCACCACTTTTGACAACGGCAACAAGCGCAGCAGCGTTGCCACCGTGACTGGCCGCTCGCTGACGGCTGCCCGTCCAAACCAACCTTCTCCACTCAACTTCGACGGCATCAGTCGAGTTGATGCTGCCCCTTTCTCTGCTGCCGAGAGTCGAACTTCACAGGATGGGCTGCTTGCAAGCCATAGCCCGCGATCACACAACGTGTCGCCTATTGCATCGGCGAAGCCTAAGCCATCCACACCTTCCCTGGATCGTGAAGACGAAGATACTGCTTTGTTGCGGGACTCTGTTGTAGCTAGCACGCCTGCTGAGCAACGAAACGTCTCGATCCCCCGCATTGTTCGGGAACAGAGCTTTGATGCTGTGAGGGAAGAGGCTGACGACGACAACATGTTTGACCAGACATTAGTAACATCGTCTCAGTTGGCTCAGAAATACGTTTCCGGCGCCCCTAGTTCTCCTCGCAACCGGGTTATGACACCAGCCCAGTTTGAGAAGTACAAGAACGACCGCGAAAACGGAAACGTTGATGCCCCCACCAATGCAGACACCAATGGTGACGACGATGATGATGTGAACTACGACGATGACGACGACGATCTCGAAAAGGCCAAGGAACTAGCGAAGCAGCGCAAGAAGCAAGAGGCTCACATGGCTGTGTATCGCCAACAGATGATGAAGGTTACCGGAGAGACTGCGTCTGGTCCTCGCCCAGGCATAATGACTTCCATGAGCACTCCTAACCTTATCAAAACTGGACCTCCTAGCCCTAATATCGTTGACGATATTTCAGACGAGGATGAGGAAGTACCTCTGGCAATTCTTGCCGCCCATGGATTCCCCAACAAGTCAAAGCCGCCTGCACGCCTGAACCAAATGTCATCGAACCCCAATCTTCGCCAGTCTCTCCAGCCATCTTATCAGCGCCCTGGCTCTAGCATGGGCACAGGAGCGGAGGCTCCCCCTGCTGCTAATGGCGGTCGTTCAGGACCACTCCCTGCCTTTGCCCGGAACCTGCCTCAAGATCCCTTTGTCGGTGCAGGCCTTGTCAGACATGCTCCCCGGGAGTCTATTGCCATGAGTGGCGGCGCCCCTCACCCTGCAATCCCCCCGGTTGGTGCGACGCCCGGAGGTCTAGTTGGAATAATTGCTAGTGAAGAGCGCTCTCGTGCTTTACGCCGTGGGGGTAGTCCCAACATCGAGGCCAACGCTGCCCGCAACCCCAATTTCAACCCTAGTGGTCTGCTTGGCCATCAGTACACTAACGTTAGCGGTGGCCTGCAGAACAGTATGGGTATGAACGGTGGCAGTATGGGCATGAATGGAGGCATGGGAATGGGCATGAATGGCGGTATGGGTATGGGTATGAACGGAGGAAATTCTCTGTACAGCATGGGTGCATCTCCTTCGGTGCCCCAGCTGAACTCCATGAACCAGGGCAACGATCAAATGGCCCAGATGCAGCAGCTTATGCAGATGCAGATGCAGTTCATGCAGATGCAAATGCAGATGAATGCTCAAACATCGGGAATGCGTCCTATGAGTACCATTGGATCGATCTCTGGCATGCCGCCTATGATGAACGGCGCTAATGGTATGGGTATGGGTATGGATAACCGGGCTTCTTTCATTGCGCCCGATGCCGGTGGCCTTGGCTACATGGACAATAGCATGCGCACGATGAGCATGGTTCAGCCCAGCTCTGCATCCTGGGTGAAAAAGGGCGGCTTCGTCCCGTCGATTCGTATGCAGGGTGACTACACGCCCTCTATTGCACCTTCAGAACGTAGCAACATTGGTCTTCCCGGCCGCTACCGCCCAGTTTCAAACATGCCTGCATCGAAAACGACAGGCAATCTCCGTCGCATTTCCAGCATGGCGGGACTTACCAATGAGCTTGACCTCCAGACAGGCATCTCCACTCCGGACAATATGCACCGGGCAGCATCGGCATCCCCTAGCAAGTTTCTTTCGCCGCAGACTCCGACTCGCTCCCCTCAATCTGATGACGATGAGGATGATGATGAGGGCTGGGAAGCCATGAAGGCTAAGCGTGACAAGAAGCGATCCCTCTGGAAGTCCAAGAAGGAAACAACAACGGGCCTAAGCGCTCTGATCCTGTAATAACGCCAACCATTTCCCACTGATTACCTATTGTGTCAATCCGCTACCCACGACAGACATGGCTTAATAGGTGGTGCACATTATGATATCCGACCGCAAGGGCGACCTTTGTTGGTTCTCCTCCCTGGTCACAACTATTTTTTTCTTTTTCTTTTATTCAATTTTTACACTTGATTTTCTTTTTGATGGATACAATGATCTCTGGGACATTTATTGCAAGATATTCCTCTTATTACACCTGTGGCGAACCTGCTGCCCATTCATCCATCCACCTATCTCCCCTCGCTACATGCTCTTTCACGCCCTGGATCTTCGCATATTTATTACTTTTTACATTCTTTTATTTGGGCTCATCTTTTTGAAAGGGGTGCAACGCCACGTTTACATTTTCTCTTTTAGATAAACTGCTTTTTTATTTCCTTTCCCTCCGATGCTTAACATTTACTTAACCACAATAATTCTCAAAAAGTATGTTATTTCAATTTGCGCGCTGTCTTGTTTTGGCTATGACGTAGTTTCTTGCTCTATTTAACCCCCGCCGTGGACATGACCTGCATTGCATGTATGCAGATGCTCAGCCGGCCGAGAATTGACACCTGATGCTGGTTGTGGGGTGCATATTTCGGCCTTCCTTTACTCAATGATACCAGCTGCCCAATTTCTGCGCTTTACTCCCATCTCCACGGCTGCAAGGCCCCAATCATTTCCATGGTTATGGCTTCCAGGCAGTAGCCCGGCGCGAGCCTTGGCCTGGTTATCATCCAGCACGGTCAAAACTCCAAAAATCACGGGAATCCCGGAGTCGAGGCCGACACGCATGAGGCCCTGTGACACGGAGTCGCAGATGTATTCAAAGTGCATGGTCTCGCCCTTGATCAGCACACCAATGGCAATGATAGCATCGAATGCCGCTGTTGAGGCGGCAGTTCCTGTGGCTTGTGGCGAGAGCGTGCCCGAGCTGAGGAGATCACCACCTGACGCGGATGACGAGGACTGGACTTGCGAGGCGGCATAGAGGCTGTAGGGGGGAGCGAGCACACGGCTGTTGTTAGTGACAGGAGATACCGTATCGACAGAAGGGAGGAGCACAAGGCCGTTGGGCGCACGAGTCTGGCAAGATGCCTGGGCGGAAAAAGACCGTCTTGAGGACGGGGGAAAATCGAGCAACACAGGTAAACTCACCGCTGTACGGCAGATGGCAGCTCCCATGAGCCAGGGACGCTCTGCACGACAATGTTCTCGGCCTTGACGCCACAGCCGAGCAGTTCTTTTTTGGCGCCCTCGACGAGAGGGTCGATTATAGTGCTGTTCCAGCGCGCATGCACAATGGCGATGCGCTGGCCGGAGCCATCAAGCTTCTGGGCTGAGGGGCCTTTGATCGTGGTGGCGGACATTGGTTGATGACTGATGGATGACTGATGGCTGATTGCTGATGGGTGGTGGCGAGGAGTTGGGGTTGGAGTTTATGGCTGAGAAGATATTGGAGAGGGGAGGGGTGTAGACTGTGCGGTAGATGTATGGGCGTGGCTTGGCCAAATCAATTCGGAGAAACGCAGCTGTCTTTCTTTATAAACGAAGCTTTGCGACAAGCAGAGCAAAAAAATAACAGCTTGAGACTCCAGGGCGAAACTCTCTCTTGTCCTTTTCCTTGACCAATGACAGTCACGCTATGCTGGTTGCGGAAGGAGGGGTGGAGCTTGAAGTCAATAAGGGCAAGTGGGGAGCAGGCAATTGCGGAGAATAAGGACTCAACCTCGAGGCATGTATGTACTCGTGCTGTTTATGACAAACAGGCAACTACCAAGTCTGAGGCAATAACATAACCCTAAACAGGGGTTAGTAATAATGGCCGATTACCTCGATGTACATGAGAAGCTTACTGATGTCCGGTTCCGTCGAGAGCTGCGTTGGAGATTGGCTATGGCGTAATGTAGCGTATAAATTCCTGCGTCGTATGAGCTCGGCCCATGGGCTTTTGTGTGTGTATCTACATGTTCTCCGAGATTGCTATAACACCCGCCCAAAATGGTATCCAAAATCATCCTTGCTGTCAATGCCGGCTCAAGCTCCGTCAAGGCGTCCGTTTTCAAGGGCGTCCAGAATTCCAAGCCAGAGCTGCTTGGGGAAGCACAGGTCAGCGGGCTCACGGCACCCCCGGCATCTGCAAGCTTCACGGGAGGCGGAGAAAAGAAGGACCTTGACTGCCCAAAAATATCGTCTCAGGACGAAGCCTTTGCGTATATTCTCAAGGTGCTCACAGAGTCCAAGGAGCTATCGGAAATCAAAACCACATCTGACATTGACGTAGTCGCCCATCGAATTGTCCACGGCGGTGACTACGCAGCTCCGGAAGTAATCGGCAAGACGACCTTCTACCGGCTACAGGAGCTCACCGAGCTTGCACCACTGCACAACGGCCCGGCTCTGTCTATTGTGCGATCGTGTGCTAAGCAGCTCCCGACTGCGATTGATGTGGCCTGCTTTGACTCGCAGTTCCATTCCACCATGCCCGAGCATGTACGAACATACCCAATCGACTTGAAGGTGGCGGGCAAGAACCGACTCCGTAAGTACGGCTTCCACGGCCTGTCGTACTCATTCATTGTGCGGTCTGTGGCTGCGCATTTAAGCAAGCCATCAGAAGACGTGAACATCATCGCATTGCACCTTGGTAGCGGGGCCAGTGCATGCGCAATACGCGGCGGCCGTAGCGTGGATACATCGATGGGGTTGACTCCGCTGGCTGGTCTCCCGGGGGCAACGCGCTCGGGGAGCGTAGACCCAAGCTTGGTGTTCCACTATGCGAGCAATGTGGGTCGGCTGGCACCGCAAGCTACACAGGAGCTGCACATTTCGCGGGCCGAGGAGATCCTGAACAAGGAGGCTGGCTGGAAGGCCTTGACGGGGACAACGAACTTTGGACGTATCGCTGCGTCCGACAGCGCTGAGTGCAAACTCGCCTTTGCGTTGTTTGTAGACCGCATTGCGGGATTTGTGGGTAGCTATTTCGTGGCTCTGGGTGGTGAGGTTGATGCATTGGTGTTTGCTGGCGGAATCGGAGAGCATTCAGCTAAGCTGCGAAAGGCTGTAGGCAATGCTGTTGAATGCTTGGGTTTTGAGATTGATAATATCCGGAATGAGGAGGTCAAGGGCGTGGCTGGAGGAGAGGTTGTGAATGTGGGAAGAGACACAGCCAAAAAGGGCCTTCTAGTTTGTGGAACAGACGAGCAGCAGGAGATGGCTACGTTGTGTGCAGAGATGGGGGAACTGTGGTGAGAGTACCATAGGTATAAAGGAGAGGGGTGGGAGGGAACAAGAAGGTGATCTTCAAAATACAGCATGAAATCCAACATAATAATAGCACTGATGAAGAAAGTAAAGTTCGATGGTAATGATATAGGACAAAAGCTTACTATTCACGAGCCCCCCATCTCCCCCCCCCGTTTCTACCCCACGCCATACAGAAAATAACGCCACCCTAAAAACAAAGAAACAAAAGCCCTTGCGGGCAACCCAAATTATAATCAGAAAATGTCGTAAAAGCCATAGAATCCAAGAACAAAAAAGCAGGAAAAAGAAAACCCAACAGCTAAAACACTACCGTGAAGTCCAGACTGTCGCTGGCTGGTGGTGCTGTGTATAGGATGCAGACTGCTGGTAGTTGGGCATTTGAAAGTGAGGAGCCGCGCCTAGGGGCTCAGCCGGGCGGAAGCTGCTGCGATCCATAGGCGATTTCTCAGCAGCTGAAAGCTTGTACTCGGAGCCCTGGAAGGATGGTTGCGAGAGCGAGATGGATGGTAGCTGGCGGTGATGTGTGCGGTACGATGGATCTCCTGAATGACTGGAGACAGAACCGCGGGGCGTCCAGGCGAGCGGTGGCAGAGTGATGGAATGTGCGGCGGATGAAGGCTGGGAAGACTCATAATCATCGCCACATAGGAATACTAGCGAATGGCGGTAGTCCTGGCGCGTGGGAGGAGCAGAAGCATCGGAGGCTATGGTTGAGGTGGAGACAGGGACATGAGCAGTAGCAGCAGGGCAGGTCTTGTCAGAAGTCTTAGAGGAAGCCTTGGCAGAAGCTTTGACAGAAGCAGTGGTAGAAACAGGAGCAGAAGCAAGGGTAGGGACGACAGAGGGGGCGGGCGCGGGCGCGGGAGCAATCGCCACAGGAACACGAGGGAGCATGCCAGCTCTGTCATAGTACCAATCTGAAGACGTCGATGAGATGGACGACTTCTGACGCAAGTGGTTGGGATTTCTGCGAACATTCCGGCGGTGCTTGGAGGCTTCTTCCTCGGCAATTGCACGCCGCCATTGGGATCCATCGGGGTCAAACCCGGGCACGTCCAGGTCTAGGTTGTGGCGTGTCTTTTCATGCTGCACCTGGTTGTCGTGGCGCTTGAAACCATGGCCGCAATTGGGCAGGCGGCAAGAAAAGGGACGTTCGATCTCGTGCACAGTGTTGTGGTGACGAGAGGCATGGCCTGATGTACTGGCAGGGTAGCCGCAACGCAGACAAAGCCAGCGCTTTTTGATGGAGCCCTCATCGCTGATGTAGCTTACAGGCACACTGTACTTGCTCTTTTTGCCTTTGTTAGTGCGGGCCTTGTTACGTAGAAGAGAGCGCACAAGACGACGGCGGTCTATAGGCGACAGGCTCTGGGGCTCTTGAGAAAGAGGAAGCTCAAAGTCTCCCGCAAAGCCACTCTCTTCATCGTACTCAGCCTCCAGTGAAGATAGCGATGCAAAGGAAGCCAGCCTGCGCTGGCTCTCTGTTGCTACTGTGGAATCAGAGTCGCTGCTTCGGCGAATGTGACGGTGATTGAGGGACGAGCGAACAGGAGATTGGGGCTGCGAGAAAGAGTGGAAGTGGGAGTGGGACTGGGAGCGGGTGTGGGGATGGGGCTGGGCATGGCTGTTGCGGTGGCGGTTGATGTGTTCACTAATGGATCTGTAGTCCATCGTAAGACTCTCAGCTGCCGGAAAGGGGCCATGCGAATTTTGGGGGAAGAAGGCAGAGATAGAGGAGGACGTGCTTTCGGCACTGTTGCAGAAGCCAGCGGAAGTGGGAGTGTCAATGTCCATCCCGTCTCTGTCCTGGCGTGTTTTTGGGGACCACATCGCAGTGCGCGGCGATGGGTTGTGCATGTAGTCTGAGCCGGGAGATGCAGAGGTCGTAGAGCCAGGCGCAGGGAGTGAGACGTAACGGGGGACTTGCGAGGAAGAGTGTAGAGAAGTAGAAATGGGAGGGAGATTGGCCTGGCGCTTCATTGTATATGAGAGAGAAATGGAGCAGGCCGAAGTTGAGAAAGGCAAGTCAGGTAGTTGGTAGTTAGTTGCGTTGCTATTTTGTTTTCTAGATAAGATGCTAACCAGGTCCGTCTTTGTAACTGGAAAGAAAAAGGAAAAAGAAGCTTGGTTGGTAATGAGGAAAAGCGAGATTTGCCTCGCGAAAGAAGATGGCCACCAATAATTATATACCACTTCGTCTTGATAGACACCTAGAAACTTAGAAAGAAGCGCTCCTCGAGTTCACAGCCTGCAAACAGCCTGAGTCTGAGGGTGTGAGCTTGAAATATCCACTAGACACACCCCTGTTTCAGTTGGCTAGTCCACACCGCTGCCGGCGATAAAATGCAGTTGCATTTTACCGAGTCAGATCTCGAGTCCTCCTCGAGTCCTCCTCGAGTCCACCAATCCAATCTCGAGTCCAGACTGTTTTTGCGGGGGAACTTGGCACCAGCCTATCTTCTGATGTCGGGGTCTCTGTGAGATTATTAGCCGCTTGTATTTTTTGTATTTATTTTTGTTTTACTCTTCATTCATTTGTGGAAGGGGCCTTTGTGGTAATGATCTTATTTACTGATCGAGTCTCTCACTTGCGGCGGAGGGTCCAGCTAAGAAAGCAAGCCTGAAAGGCAGCGTAAACAGAGGCCGTTAATGGTAAAAAAAGGAGACGAACGTTTTTGCTGGACGCATCGGGCCAAGTTCGTCCGGCTTTTTTTTCTTTTTCTTCTTCTTTTTTCTCTTGGCTGCAATATTTGTCTATTTCCTTTTCTTATAAAGTCTGGGCTGAACTAAGCGGACACAAAAAGCGTGCTAGCCAAGCAGCAAAGGCAAGATAAGTTCGTGCAAGTAAACCTGAGGTTAACTAAGGATAGTCCAAGTCTAGGTCCCTACACCAACGCCAACAGGTTAGGCCCCTGCTCGTCCACTTGCTGTCAATCGCTGTCAGGCCGCTTTATTTCCGATGGAATTCCGTTTGAGCACAGACTCTGTAGCGAAGAAACGAATGCACGAAACATGTCGGGAAGGAGGTGGGTTGTATGCATCGATACGGACAACGTGGGTGGATTCGCAAGACGTGTATGAAGAAAACGCAGGATTAGCTGCTTAGACGAGAGAAATATGAAGATAGAGGCAGTCAGACACCAAAAGATTTGGGAGTGTTCATCAGCCACCCGTTAAGCTGTATTGTGGCCAAAAAAGAAAAAAAGAAAACATGAGGAAGAGGGGGTCCCCGCCACAGCATGGTAATCGACCGTCATCCATCGTCTCCCACTTCCCACGACAAAGATCCAGTTCCGCGAACGACCAAAAGCCAAAAAACGGCCAGTCTATTTCCGTTCGTCTCCCTCCCCCTCTCCCGGTATTTCAGTCTTTTCTTTTTCATTCCACTTTCTCGTTTTCTTGTTTACTTCTCGCCCCCCTTGCCCTCCTTTTCCCTTGCGTTCTCTGCTAAGTAAGAGACCCTGAGCTAAACCCCATAGTCTATTGCCACTCTATGCCTGTGCTTACTGCTGACGTCTTTCTTTCATACTTCAGTTGGATGGCTCTAACGGGCTGTAGGACGCACTATTAATCCAGTTCTCGAGCGAGATTTTAGAAAGGCAGCCGTGTCGCTATGCTCGGCCTATTCGGTATATATATAAACAGAGAAATAAAGGAAACGGCACCAAAGAGCCAAAGGGCCCATGAGGAATAGACTCCCGCTCCCTCTTTCTTTCCCCCATCCTTCCGCTTTGCCAAACGGGCAGCCAACAGGTGCACGGTGCACAGGACAAGTGCACAGGACAGGTGCACAAGATCATGTAGTATGTGTGCCATGCAGACCCTCTCCTGCACATCAAGCGGCTAGATTGGGGAATAGGTCAATTTTCTAAATAGCCGGGTACTCCCCCCCCCCCCCCCCCC
>NETT01000057.1:512-60475 GCA_003449175.1 Ceratocystis smalleyi | reverse complement strand
GGGGGGACAACAAGTCGCCGTGGAGAGCCGAAATGGACAAACGTAGCGGAAACAACGTGGCCCATTAGGGCAGAGTCTCCAAATCACGCGGGCCTAACTGTTTTACATATACTAGTTACGTCTGTCAGTTGGGATGGCCCCCCCCCACCCCCGGCTGGTTCGATTCTGTGCTCGCTTTATTTCCTCTCCTAAACGCTCTGTCCTTTTGTTCCTGTTCTTGTTCTCGCTGCCCCCTTTCTTGAGCTGTCTACTGTGGTCCAAGTTAAGCCATGGCCTCTTCGAATGCACAAGCTACTAGGCCAGTGACAATCCTGTCCTTTGGTACGTTTCCCTGAGCTCGGCCTGCGGTGATTTCGCTAACTACTCTTCAAGATGGCGGTGGTGTTCGTGGGCTGTCGAGCCTATTCATCCTCGAACACATCCTGGGGAAAATCCAAGATGTCCAGTATTTAGACAATAGGCCGAAGGCTTGTGACTTGTTCGACATCATAGGAGGCACAGGCACTGGAGGGTACCGTGCTCCCCAGCGTACCTCCCAGCGTAAAGACAGCTCGACTGACACCATCACAACAGGATTAGTGCTATCATGCTTGGCCGACTCGGAATGGAAATCCGGCCCGCCATCGACGTCTACAAAAATCTCATAAATACCGCCTTTGCGCCTGAGTCAAAGCTCCATACGAAGCCGACTACAGGCGCCTTTCTTACTACCGAGTTGGAAAAGGCAATCAAAAAGGCTATCCAGGAGAACTGCAGTGACCCTAGGTGCACGGCGCGACAACATGCCAAGGCCAAGGCCAAGACTGATGGATGTATGCATCAAAATATGCTGTTCAGAGACGAGAAATGCACCAAGACGTAGGTTTCCCCTGCACAGCCGATACGCTCCAGGTCTAACACTTCGTTGCGTCTATCTAGCGCTGTCCTGGCCTTGACGAAAGCCAATCTGGAGACAATACCTACCTTGCTGACTACATACGGCGAAACTGCGAGCTTCGCCCAATGCACCGTTGAGGATGTGGCCAAAGCTGTGTCTTCAGCTAACAATCTTTCGGGCTCAGCGGGAATAGGCCGGGATGGAGAAGTATTTGTCGACGCCAAATATGGCTTTAATAATCCATGCGAGCGTCTTATTATGGAGGCTGAGATTCTGTACCCAGGCAGAGATATCTTAATCCTGAGCATTGGTACAGGAGTCAACGATATTGTCGAGGTTAACGATTCAAGTGATTCCCTAAACATTGCCCTTTCGAAGCTCGTCACAAGCTCCCAGCAATCCGAGGCCCGGCTAGAAAACAGGTATCGCGGCAAGGGAGTTTACTACAGATTCAATGTTCAGAATGGCCTTCGAAACTCGGCGCCCCAGCGCCCCCAGAAACTAGGCACCATCTCAGCACACACGAGAAACTATATCGCCGAAAATGAAGCCGTTGTTCAGGGGTTTATTGACGCTTTTAGTGATGCCATGAGCTTACCCTTATCACCAGCTGGAAAACATGCTCATAGTTTGGCCATGGATCCGCCTGCAGAGTTTGGCACCGGGTTGCATCTGCCACAGGCCGAAGAGCGTACGACGCGCACGCTCGTGTCGGGGGCCGCGGAAGAAGAGCCCCCTAGTTTTCTGTTTTCACGAGGCAAAGAGCCTGTGGCTGGCATAGATCTGGCCTATCGGCCTACTAAAGAGCGGGCCGTGAGCTTGACCACGCAGGAGGCTCAAGAATGGACCAGTGCTTCACGTATTCAGCAGGATGAGGACCTTGACGTTAGCCTACCTCTGCCACAGACCGAAGCCCATATTGCTAGCCCGCCCGTACCGGAGGCTGACAAACGCGCCGCTGGCTTGCCCTCGCCGCCGCCGACCGAAGAGCGTGTGGTTGCTCCACACGTGCCGCAGGCGAATGATCATGCCCTTCATTCGTCCACGCCACAGCATGGAGAACTGTCTGGTGAGAACTATAGCGACTTATTGATGCGATGTAGCCATGCCACTAACGCTTAGGCAGCAGCAGAAGCCGATCAAGTGTATTGTCCACCCGCTGGCTCTAATGATGGTGAAGATGGACAGACCCCCTCGAACCCGGGCGAGACTGATCCCCACCCGGAAAAAAGGCGCACAAGGTACAAGAAACCGTGGGCGAAATTATGGGCGTCGTGTAAGTCTAAACTCAAGGACAAACTTGAGATGCCAGCTTTGAAAAGACGGTTCAAGAGAGAGAGAAATGCTTCTTGATAGCATGATTTATGAAATAGAGGGGCCTGTTTAGGCCGAGGGGGGGGGGAGGGGGGTTCTATGATGATGGAGCTAGACAGTGCTATGTTATCAGATAGCAGCCTTAATATTGAAATGCCGATTTGGGCATGATTCCTTTTGATATAGTCCTGGAATGAGCTATATGTCTAGGATAGCTTCTGTGGTGTGCGAAAAGGATCGGGAGGTATGTAAGTACGTTTATGCACTTGATGTAAGTACAGTTATAGGCTACGGGATTGTTACAACGTTGGAGACAGACAAATGCCTCAGGGGCGAGCCTTCTATTGCCATCTGGCGCGTCTGAAGTAAGAAACCAGGTTGAACAGTGCAAGTCGCAGCACTAGGCGAATGGCGATAGCCGTCGTTGTCAGCAGTCGCGAACAGGACGTCGCGTCGTACATGATTAGACGAAGCTTTTGTCCAAGTTGGCGCTCCAAGTGTCTGTCGGTCTTGATACGCCCCTAGTATGTGCCACCATGGGCTGGAAGGCCGTTATCGTCTGGCAATGGCGGTGCCCCTATGCACAAGTCCTGCTCCATTCCAGGGCGTGGTTGATCTGTCTTGTCTGCTGGTCTGCTGGTCTGGCTTTTGGACTGATGCGAAGTTAGTGGCCGCGGTGCCTGTAAGGCTCTGCGGCACACTATGGTCCCCAGCTTGAGTCAGTCTACAGTCTGTGTAGGCTTGGCGCACAACTATAGACTAACTAGGCCATCTGCGGGGCGGGACTTTTAGCCTGGCGTGTGATAGGGCTCTGCGGCTTCAAAGGACCATCCCTTGAGACGCCCGTGTCGATATAGCCGTGATTTCTCGTTGTTGTGTATCGGCGTGTCAAGGTTCGCTCGTGAGAGTTGCCATTTTCTTGGTGTATACAAGGGCCGCTGTCTCGTACGCCAGAGGAATAGGCCCTGGGGGGATATAGGGGCTATGGGCCCACTATATTTTCTATTGCATGAAGCTAATATTGGTTGGCCAGTGCCCTGGCCTGGAGGCGATGACGCTCTAGCTTGACCGCAATTAAAAGAGGCGCGGTTCCGTAAAGTTGATATCAGGGTCGGATGCTACGTAGGCCGTAAGCAAGTACCAAGCACTTGTAGTTGGGCATCAAATATGGACAACCATGTCGATACCACGAACGGGCAAGGTTCCTGTCTCGAATATGCTCCAAGCAGGTAGTAAGAAAAGAAAAAGGGAAGCCTTGCTGCGTGCTGCTTCCGCGGATATAAAAAGGCATGTGAAAGCTAGAACAGGCTCTATGGCAGCAAGATGATGGCGCTGGCGACCGGCGCAACTCCATGTGTTGCTGGGGCTGGGGGCTCGAAAAGACGTCTTTTTGGGGCATCTACTGGTTTTAAATAGCTACCACGCCTATGCAACCTTGAGCGTTGAGGGTCGATGGCCCTGGAAAGGCAATACCTACTAGAACCATGGTACGCTAGCCAATAACGCAGCACATATGACAGCCTGCCTGGCTCGGTGTAAACAAGCGTAGTATTACAGCACTCGTGAGCTGGCCGTGCAGGGAATACAGTACTCAAGTGCAAGGTCTTTGGGCAGTTATTGCTTCAAAATGGCGTCACGAATACAGGAGACACGGAAAAGCCGGAGTCTCAGATTGGCCAAGTATAGCATCTCCTTTGCTACAAGGCTCGGCCTGTCACTTTGAACGCTGCAACCAAGTATCTACTATGAGTGCCGGGCAAGACGCGATGGCAGAGGAAATCAAACGCCGAATACCCAGAGCACTTAGTATGGGCTTTGTGAGACAGGGCTGCTGCGTACAGCCCGGCTTTGAGCATTGCCGTTTTGATGCTACACATTGGGTGAATATCCAGCGAGAGAGCAACGCTTGTACGACTTTGTTTCCATCTCCTTAGCTGCCAAACGGATTGTGTCAAGCCATGATGAGCCATGCATCGTTGAAAGTGTGTTGTGGGGAGGGGAGGGGGGGGGAGTGCTCAGCGAAAAAGAAAGATACACCCTGATCAGATCTCGCCAGCAGTTGAGACTTGCATTGATATCCACGCAGATCAGGTTACGTGGAAAAGGCAAGCCAGCAAAAGTGAGCAGGGTGGCAGCCTGCAGAGTTCGAAGACTGAAGGCAGTCGCACATTTCTTTCGATAGCTCGAGTGTGTTGGGATAACTCCAGTTATAGCGCTTGGAAGAAGCCCGCAGTTGAGAAACCAGAGTCATGTCTACCTAGACTGCATTCTATGTATAGACGAATGCTAGAGCATATCTCAGAGAATGCAAAGGAAGTCCTGCCGCCAGCTTAGCTTCGTACGGATCTACCACCTTGGTAGAGCTCCCTAACCACGTCTCGGAGCTTGGGCATCTCGCCAGGGAAGAGGTGGAAGGGGCCCCCAGCCTGCGTGACTCTCCTACCGGCTCTTGGTACCATGGGTTCTTGTTGCACAAACCAGCAAAGGCGCCGTCTCGGAGTCTACCTGCCAGTGAAATGCTGCATTCTGACATTGGACGTAACACCGACTGGTTTTGGCGTGATCGTTGGATCTTCTCTGTGTTAGACAGACAGAAGCTTGACATCTATGGCCCTAAACACTTCCAGATACCTCATCAGCAGTGGCTTTGTTCTTGGCCTAGACCCGCTGGCTTTAGCCCATTATCCCGGTGCCTGAACAGATTGATCACCTCTGTGAATGTGACCAGCCAGTGATGCATATCTCACGCTCGCCTTGCAGTGTCCTTTCTCGCCCGGATCCGCTGAGTTGCCGCCGTCCCTTTGTCAGAACATGGCCAGGTAGACGTGGAGGACTGAGCATGTGCGTGTACACCCAAGTATATATATATATTGCACAGTCCAAGTACCCCGGCGTTGGTGAAGGGGGCCACAAAGTCTACACCCCCTTTCCCGCATCTATGCTTGGTACTAAGCCGCAACAAGCGTAAGGAACAGGGCAAGGGCGGAGATAAAAGCATATCTACGGACGGAAGAGAAGACGAGTGCGGATGACTGAGTGGCTGATGCTGGCCACGGACGTAAGTGCGCCGTGTTGCACGGCTCTCCGGACACACCTCCAGTGTCTACATCTTCTGTTGCTGGAGGCTTGCCAAACGAGTCATGTCTCATCAGCGGTAGAGGGTCCGTACTTGAAGCAGAGCAGCCGAGCCGAAAGACACATTTGCGATTGGAAATTACTGGATGTATCCTACAAGCTCTATGCGGGAGGTCCCGAGTCCTCACTGCCCTGACTGATAGCATAACCAAAGCCCTTGGCCGACTCCAACAAGACAAACATCTTGCCCCTGAGGGCTGGACAGATACAGCTCTGAAGTGGCGACACGCAGGTAAGAAGGCTTCTGGGTCTTTTCTCCTGCGGACTCACGAGCGAGCTTACCGCCGTATTAGACCAAGCAAATAATATGGCCTGACGCATACTTGGTGATTGGAGTTGGCAGCGACAAGACAGCAGCAACGGTTGGTGATGAAACGAAGCGGTCGGCGCCTAGCACTATATGTAAATGTCTGGGACATGGTTGTCTGCGTAAAAGCCACCACCATCTAGTGGTTCATTTGCCCGACCTCTATAGGACAGCCAAGACCTTGAAAGACATTGCTGCAGGATGTCAGCAGCGCGGCCAATAATGGGCTGGTTCGAATGTAACATGGCCTTATCCACACAATGATTCTATTCGGCAGGTTATAAAGAGGTGTGAGTCGTGACAAAATGATGAAACGTTTATAAAGCGCTCAGTGCTTGGCGAGAGCAGGCTGAGAGTCGTAAGGAGTACCTCCGGCGATGGTGTATGGAAGCAAAGGGGGCGATCGCTCAAAGAACTGAAGTGACGAATGAAGTATACAGGCAGGTCCCTCCATATGAATAGCCAGTCGACTGTGCTACTGCACCAGCCATGTGAAGCGTGGTTAAGGTGGGTGGCTCTTTCATGCCAAGACTCTATCAAACAGACCGGTAGAAGCAATGGTCGTATTGATTGCCGCCGATCTAAGGCGAGTGCGGGTGTAGTATATGCGAGAAAAGGGGAGAAGGCGAGCCTGGGCAACACGAGGCATGCTCCGTCTGTCACACTGTATGCACTCTGTTATATTGTATCTTGGTCAAACTCGGCCCCTGTAGTTCTTTCTCACCGGCTGCCGCTCGCCATTGCCCGACCGTGCTGTGAGCACATGCCCGACCCTGGCCTTTTTTGGTGCTATGTTGAAACCAATAGCTGGTAAGAACTTTGATTCAGCTCTAGCCCGCGGCGCCACAGCGTAAGCTGCTCTCTAGATTAGGGATTGAGATGCACAACTGCGTTAGAAGGTCTAGGTCCAGTGGTACATGGGCCATGGCTGCCGTGATGTGACTAGCTTAGCTTCTAACTGTCAACCTCCGCCATCCCCAAGCTCAACACTTTACACCTGGCGCATGAGCATAGCGTAACTGAGGTCTTGGAGCTAAACATACCTATGCGGTAGGGGGGATGACGTGGCTTGTATCAGAAGTGGCCCGAGATGACAGTCAGGAATCAAGCAAGGCTATCTAACAAGGGGTCAAGGAACATCATCCCCTCTTCTCTCTTTAGCAACTGGCAAGCCGACGAGCCGTTTTGGGTATCGATGTCTGTCTGCCACAGGCCGAGCCGGGCTAGCTTGCTACATGTCTCCTACTCCTTCCAGCCTTCGCTAGTCGGCCTATCAAGGACACAGAATGACAACAACGCAGGACATTTATACGTGCCGTCCCCCGGCTAGTTATGGCGTTTCTCGCAATGCCCCTTTCGCTCTAGCTTTCGCTCTAGCTTCTTCACCGTGTCTGTTCTCTTTGGCTCTATCGAAACGCCTAAGCAAAAAGCACAATGACTTCATCTACACCACGCTTCACCCAGCGGCCAGTGGTGATTATGTCCCTTGGTAAGCTACACTAGACCTAGTGTGCTGTTATGTGGCTAACTATACTAGACGGTGGTCTTGCTCATGGGCTATCAAGCCTCTTAGTTTTCGAAACCATCTTCAGAAACATCTGCCGTCTCCTAAAATTGGACCCATCATCAAAACCTTGCCAGGTCTTTGATCTTATTGGCGGCTCAGGCACTGGAGGGTACGGCTTTGGACATTTCCACATTCCCATCTATTCAAATGCACATCCAGCAAACCTGACTGACAGAACGGCTCTAGGATCATTGCCATCATGCTTGGCCGACTTGGATTAAACATAGGTGACTCAGTCGACATCTACCAAGAGCTATTCCACAGCTCTTCGGTCTCTAAATCGCATAGTCAGCCAAGTCCACCGCAAAGTAGCACTCTAGATGGGAAGCTAGAAGCCACCATCGAAGCTATGATTGACAAAAGCTGCAGTGGCTCTCCACCTGAGTTGCAGCAAAAGAGCATCAAGCCCAAGCCTAGCAAGCGCGCACAAAGGGACATGTTGTTCCAGGACAAAAACTGCACCAATACGTAAGTACAGCACATCCAGCTTGTGGGCTTTGCATCTGACACTTGTTCATGTCTATTGAGTGCCGTCCTGGTCATGACCAAATGCAATGTGGAAACATTTCCTACAGTACTCGCCACGTACATGATGCCGTATGGCTTCGATAACTGTACAGTTTTCGAAATAGCCAAGGTTTTATCTACGGCCAGCACTCTCGCTAGCTCAATCGAAGTTGGCAAGAATCGTGAATCGTTCGTTGATGCTAAATTCGGCTACAACAATCCAAGCGAGGTCCTTATCCTAGTGGCTCGTGAAAGGTTTCCAGGCAGAGAAATCATGATTCTGAGCATCGGCACAGGCGTCAATGACGTTGTTGCGGTTAATGGTCCGGAATCAGTAGATTCTGCCTGTATGAATACCTTGACTTCTTCTAACCCAGTTGATTGGCGACTGCGGGAACAGTATGGAGATGGTACATTGTACTATAGATTCAACGTTGAGAACGGCTTGAGAAATCCTGAAACCAAGCCGTGCAAGAATATAGGAGACATTGCGGCGCACTCGAGAAACTACTGCAACGAAAACGAAAAAAGTATTACGGAGTTTGCCGAGGCTTTTGGATACGCCCGTAGCCTGCCCTTGCCAGAGTCTGCCAAGCAATGGAGTGAGTGCAATGGCCAGTACGCCAGAATTGACAGAGCAGCACAAATATCAAGCAAGCATCAACCTGCCATGAGTGCCGGTAGCAAGCAAGAACAAAAGCTGTTAGCTCCAGCGCTTAGTACGGACAATAAGGTTCGAAGTCAGACATCGCGGCTGCTAGCCACTGCTGACAAGAAGCCCCAGACACAGGCATTGGCAAGATCTGCTACTGCGAAAAAACGGCCATAGGGGTGTGGCAACACCGTTTTCCAGATATGACTGTGGGCGAGAGTTAGGCTAGCAGAGAGATTCGTTGGTGGTTAAGGCGCGGCGTCATGAAACTGTTGTGGGATAGCAAGCAATTGACAGAGGTTTTTGAGTCTGGGAAATGTGTGTGTAATAGTGTGGTGGCACCATTTACGGCATAAAGCGACGAGCAAAGGCCAAACGCGAATGCTTGTGTTGGAGGAATTAGTATTGCCGGATAAACAACGAGCTGCTGTCTCTGGGACCAGGAAGCATAAGACTTTATCTCATGGTGCCACGTTCGGCCGTCCTGTGCAGGCTCCCAGTTCTCTTGCGCCGAGGGGAGAAGCTGCATGCTTCTTGATGCCGTTCTGTGTGGATGGGCATGCTCATGTCTGTGTCTGCCAGCTTGTGGGATTGTAGCACTAGAGACTACTACTGGCTCATATAAGGCAATATGCACCAAGACACGAAGAAACAGCCCAAGGCCAGCAATTATGCCTGCCATTGCGGCCAGCGCAAAAGACCAACCGCTTGCCACGAGACCCCCAAGATGTTGCTTCCGTGTTCAGCAAGGCACCCACTAGTATCTAGCGCCTCTCTTCAACGCATCGGTTTCCTTGTCAAGGGTCTAGCAAGTGTCAGCACTGTCTTATTTCTGACAGCCACCGTAGTGGCTTTTCTTTTCAGGGATGGAAGCCGAAGCCGCGCTTTGGTGTCTCTGCGAAGACGGGCTGGACTGTCAGCCATCAGCTGTCGATAGTTGTTCTGCTTTCCTCATCCTACCACAAACCCTTCAACGTGCGCCTGATCAAGTTTCATACCTCAATGCCATAGACTAGGCCTAGGCCATGTAGCAAAAGTGAAAGGATCTATTCAATAGAAGAACAGCAATATGGCCGGGAAGCACGGGCTGGGATCCTTGGTTAAAATAGGCATTTTATTGGACGTCCGTCGATAATCTCGTGGAAATCTCCTCACTACGTTGTCCTCTCCTAAGCCCTGTTGTGGAGCATCTACCNTGCTCGGTAGAATGCCGGGTAAGTCCATGATATACAAACCCTGTGGGCTTATCTGGTTAGTCTAGTACAGCATAAAAAATGTTGTGAACTGACTTTTGTTAAACTTGGTTTATTCAGAGGCTAAGTTTCTCCGTTAGAACACATCGCGTCAAACGTAACTACCTCATGTATTTACCTGGACAGTGGCGGGCGGAATATCCACAATAAAAAAGAAGTAAAAACACAGCTCACAGCAAGCCCTATACCCTCTGCCTGCACGTGACTAAGCGCACACAGCTGTAATTTGTTTTGTTTTATGTTGTGAACTGTGTTTTTATTTATTTTATTGTTATGTTAAAGACGAGGTTTTCTTCCGTTGCCGGATAAGCCCACAGGGTATTTATATAGTGGGCTTACCCGGTATTCTACCGAATAGGGGCAGATTCTCCACAACACAAATCATACGTNTGTTAAAGACGAGGTTTTCTTCCGTTGCCGGATAAGCCCACAGGGTATTTATATTGTGGGCTTAGCCGGTATTCTACTGAATAGGCGCTTTTTACCACAACATTTTACGTCTACTGGGATCACTCAGACCACACGACGCCGTGCCGAATCAACCCTCCCCAAGGCTAACCACAGGCTTCGGACATGCGAAGCACGTATGCTCCCAAAGCAAGCTTGTGACTCGCCTACACGTGCAGCTTTAAACCCAGGTCTATACTGCGATGTCGACGAAGGGGAGAAGACACAATCAATAAGTGCACTTCTACAACGACCGGCAGCCCTTTGTAAAGTCTTGTGCCAGGGTGCAAGCCCCATACGGGCTGAAAAGTAGGCTGATAATATCTATTGACCAGTGCTTGATGCTCCAGACACGCCCCGTGCCTCCAAAACTAGTACCGACACCCCAGATGGCCAAGCTGAACACACTAAGCGGATTACACACTAGCACGAAACCTTATGAGAGGCTGTACGTAAAGAAAACACGACATGGGGCTTGAAATGGCTGTGTTGGATGACACGACATGCACCCTCTGATCCTGGCGCTTCCAGTCATGTCAAATAAGCATTAATTTACATCAACCGCGTATTATACACAACCAGGTGCTGGCCTGCCTACCTTGAAGATGGGCTTGCTCAGCCTCGCATGACGTCGCGCTCTATTCACTATTCTATCGCCATGCCCGTATCCTTCTGCCTACGTGGCTTACAACTGTCTGACTCGTGGCCATGCACGATTCCATAAACGGGCATTGCCATGCCGCTTTTCAGTGCTTGCTTGAACCCAGAAAGCTCACCATTCTCTCCTTTTGAGCCTTGGAGCCGGCAGTATGTAACCACCACGATTTGAGTCTAGCCTTCTGGTTGCCTCTTCGTGTATTCACCAACGCAGCCCTTGGGGGGCTTTGTTTTGGTTTTTCTTTGGCCGGGCCACATGGACTTGGCCCTTCTCCGCAAACAGGGCTGCCAGGCGGGCGTTCTCTTCCGCTGCGTACTACTGCGCTCTTGTTAGCCCACTGGCGACACCCAGACGCCTCGTTATGGTACGCACAGTGTTGCTTTTCGGGCGGCGCTAGAAGCGAACTACGGGCACTAGTAAAAGCCTCGGCAAACTTCTGAAGAGAGCCACTGTTTTCACGGATATAGTTCCACGTGTGGGCTGCGATGCTGCTTGGTTTCTGGCAGCTTGGGGATGTGGAGTCTCTGAGCCCATTCTCGACATCAAATCTATGATAGACTCCAGAGCTGCCATAGATGCTTTGCAGACGCAGATCGGACTGATTGGACGTAGTGGCAATTCTCGACAAGGCATGGTTAAGAGACGTGCTGGAATCCTTAATCTCCACAACGTCGTTGACACCGGTGCCAAGGCTTAGAATTATCAGCTCCCTGTTCGGGAACTGCTGCTGGGCCTCTGAGATAAGGACCTCGCATGGGTTGTTATAGCCATACTGAGCGTCGATGAATACTTCTTCATCGTCGCCAGTTTTGACCGAGCCGGACAGGTTGTTGGCTGCTGATGCAGCTTTCACCACGTCCGAAACTGTGCATTGGGCAAAGCGTCTAGATACACCATATGTGGTGAGCAAGGTAGGCAGTGTTTCCACATTTGCTTTCGTCAGCGCCAGGATAGCACTAGATGGAGAGATTGAAGTGTTAGCCGAGGAGCCTGTGAGTTGGATATAGAGAACCTACGTCTTGGTGCAATGTTCGTCTCTAAACAGCAGTTCTCCACCTTGGCTCAAGTCTAGCTTGTCAGCTAAGAGGAAGCCTGTAGACGGAGTCTGGTGGCCCTTCTCCCCCGAGACAAACGCATTACCAGCAAGAGATTTGAAGGCTTCAATTGACTGGCGGACGGTCATTCCAAGCCGTCCAATCATAACGGCAATGATACTGGGGGACTCTGTCAGTTAGGTTCTGCGAGGATGCAAGTACGGTTGGCGAAAGTCATACCCCCCCGTGCCCGTACCACCAACAAGGTCGAAGATCTCGCAAGGCCTTGGCTTTTTGGCCAGGTTCATGTGTTCCCTGATATCTTCCAAGATGTTCTCGAGAATCAAGAGACTGGATAGGCCACGAATGCCACCTCCGTCTATAGCCGTCAGCAACAGCACGAAGCCAGATCTGCAGTCAACTTACCGAGCGAGAGGATAACCACCGGAGGTTCAGTAGCGGGCTGAGCGTATGAATTCATGGTACTGTATCTGCTATGACACGATGATCTCAACGACGTAGGGGTGAGCAATTGGTTAGAGAAATGGATGAAGAAAACAGCAAAGCTTACTGGAAGTGAAGGTGTGAAAAGCCTGCTAGATATAGGGAGTGTTTTTCTGCTGTTCCGGTGATCTGATGTCTTGGCGATTGGCTGGCTGAATCGTCCATTTTGGCGACTATACATGCGCTGTGGCGGTGAATGAAACGCTAAGCTGCTGGATTTGTCATGCCGATGACTTAGTAAGGGAGCTATCGAGCTGAGTCTGCGGTTTTCAATGCTGGAGTATCGACGTCCGTAAGCGCGCACACGGGCTACAACTTTATTCCAGATGAATATCCCGTATTATATGACGTGTTTTGTGAGAGGTATGTCTATCGTTCTTGAAGAAGGAGAATAACAACATGGAGGCATATCACGGCTCTTCATGCATCAAAGCTGATGACTATCGTCGTACCCCGATATCCTATCAGAAATACACAATATGGTATGTTGTCGAGCTGTGGGCAGCCTTGCCACAACGTTTGTTCCCTAGGTATCGCGTATGTCTATCTTGGTGCTCGCTAACGCACGTTGCCAGCTAGAGTCTGGAGTACAGTACACCGAGCGAGATAGCGGCTGTCTTCACAACATTACTCGGGGTTGACTGAGTGATGGATTTCATGCCCAGCAAGGATAAGATGATAGCACTCGCTTAATCAGGCCCCTGTATAGTAATCAAGGCGCTTAAGCTCAAGCCACTCAAGACCTGTGCTATTGTTAGTCCAGCCATCTTGCAATCACGGTAAACGATGTGACTGCTCAGCCTTCGGCTTGATCGTCTGAATAGCAGTGCCCCATTCCAGCTGGATGTCCGCCTGTAACTTCCGTGTGGCCGTTTCTTTTACAGACCAAACACGCCCCGGAGTCTAGCTGTCTGTCGTTGGGCGAAGTTGAGGGATGGTGTCGTGCCAAGGATGGCTAACGCCGGGTTGTCGATGGCGAAGTGTATGATAATGCGCCTAGCTAGCCTCGTGGCAGATGGGAGACCTCAACCGGAGTTATTTCCAGGAGCCCGCTGAGCCCGACGTATAGTAGCTTCATTGTTTCATTGTGGCTTGTGCTTATGGCCGATATATAATTGGCTAGCGGCACGGGGGCGGGATCAGGAGATTTTCAGTGCCCCCCGCTTACCATGCGCGTTGTGTGCGGAGCGTTCGCCTGAAACGGCCGCGAAAAGGACTAGAACCTCGACCCCCTTTGCGACAACGTCAAGCCGAGAGTAATGCCTATGGTGTCACGAGAGCTGGTGTCGTTCTACAAATCAGGACTCATGCAGCCGCTGTAGTGGATAGGCGTAGTAGAATTCTTACTCACTCTCAGTCATCTTGATTATCTGACCTCTATGCATGCAACACGCTGTGAGCATTGTGTACCAGCTACAAACATGGCGACATGGCTCTTTGATGCCGTTTATCATGCCACCTCGGCCGGACTCTCTCCAGCTTCTTTGATCCTGGTGCGCGAAGCGAGGGAGTTGACAAGACAGCTAGTCGCTGTTAGGTGGCGCGTTATGGATATACTGGCCTTTTTTGTCCAAGCAAAGACCTACACTACAGCCCTGTAGCTGAGTACCCATGGGAGGGTTCACGCCCCATGAGTACAATACACCAGGATGGACGTCGGACGAAGGCGCGTAGATGTGAAAGTTTCGAGGAATAAGTTTAGAGGTTATCATAACAATAAGCACAACACCATCTATTCTACAGTTGCTGGGGTCGGGTGGCCCCTGTAGCTCATAACACAGCCTGCCTGGGCTGTGCTCCCATGTCGAGAAAGCCCTGAACAATGCAAGCCAGGGTTGAAGCAGCAGCCAACTGAGTTTCTCTCACAGGAGCAATGGGAGCGCTAGGCTTACTGTCTCAGGCTAGGCCCCCAATTCTGAAGACACAAGCCCCGGGCTGGCCCAGTCCAATCAGGTCCCTTTGCTTCTTCAGTGACGGAGACATGTACGTCACTGCTTCGCAATACACCATGCATGGCCATCTTGAGATGCATGTTGGCCTTTCGTAAACGCCACTTGATCCGTCTCCTGGTGAGCCTCGTTTCCAGGCGAGCTACACCCTCGCGACACCCCTTGAACAATTGACTGCCAAAGTCAATGTAGTTAGCTGCCATGCCAAGCCCTTGAACTCCTGGTAGCAAGTACTCTGGACAACATGAAGCGCTCCTCCCATGGGCCGTGACTGAGCATATAGCCTGCTGCTCTTCCATCTTGGCGATCATAGTGGCATACTGGGCTGGGAATCAGTTTAAGCATGGTGGTGCTATAGGTGCTGGGAGTGCGGTATAGTTTGCAGTGGTGTAGGCTGTGGAGGCGCGTGTCTTCGATGATGGGCTGGGATGGTGGCACTGCAGCTTCTGTTGCTTGTAAAGTCGGGCCCTAGGTTGAAGCTCGTACAAACGTGTTTTTGGGGACAGACATACCTCTGAGACCATGACATGGCCTAATGCATGGCATCTGCCGCGTACAAGTCACTATGCTGGCTGCACTGTTATCTTGCTCGACGCAAATTTGCTAGACTCACGCCAAACACCGGAATGTGGTACTTGTGAGTTTGCAGTAAGTGAGTTGGCCTGCCATCGAGGCCTCTATAGAAACGGGCCCGTGCTGTTGCATCTGAAGGCCAGCGAGACAAAAGATGATCTATCCAAGGACTTGGTACTGGCTGAGGAGGCATTTGTATATGTAAGTCCGGGGCAGCCCCGTAGACCAGACAAAGGGACCTGGGAAATCTAGCGGCCACTCTTCCCTCTAGCTGGCGTTCTAGGAACCTAGAAAATAGACATGCTGTTTCTGGATGACTGCTACGGCAAAGACCCCAGGCATATCGACCCGACCTGAGATCCATGCTAGCATATTAGTGTGCAATATCATCCTCAAAGGATTCCACGGAGAATGTGCCAGCCTCTGTCGGTGAAGATGCGTGATATGAAGGCAATTCGCCTCCTCGGGTCCATGGCGTTACATTGGGATCACAAGTAAAGGATAAAGGATGAGGATGGCCTGGCAAACGATAGATAGTAAGGTTGGTTTTGCTACCTTGCACAAAGCGTTGACAAGCTATATTACTCCCTAGCCAAGATACGTTTCCAAAGCTTGCGCTTAGAGCCGTTGGCTGCGCTATGCCGCCAGTTGTCTTGACTAAGACGCAACTAAGATAGATATATGATGGCGGTGTTATCCTCGATGGCATACGAGACATCACCTCTGGCTGCAATTGTCGGTGATGACTCGCAACTACCAGCTTCAACCTTCCCGCATGCTTCACACTTGATAGATGGCCGCGCATGCGTCCAGCATGACGAGTCGTTTTTCATGGCAGATATATTGAGGCTGCAGCACGTTGCGCATCAGACAACATGCTGCTCTCCAACACGGTCTGGCGCCAACTGTCATCATCCAGCCAACGAGCAGCACTAATCGCATGCTAGGCCAACCAGCTGGACGGCTCGTTTCGGGCGTCGATTCGATTTGATACATCACTATTTCATGCAGCCTTGTGGTATCTGCTGCGATCTTGGTCGCCGCCCCCGTACCATCTATTTAGGTATACTATGGCCCCAAAGACGACCAAGCCCGACCAGCCCGTTTCATTCACTACACTAACTTTGCTGAGTTCATTTCGTCACATGTTTCCCGGCATGGCCAACTTCTTATGCTGGGTTTCATCACGCCATATCACGTAGAGCATCAGCCACTGAGCAGCCGGCGACAATCCTCTGTCTTGATAAGCTGCTGCGAACTTGCTCTGCGGCCATGTTGCCAACGACGATAGATGGCAGCGGCGTTCGTGGCCTATCTAGTCTTGTAATCCTCGGGGATATCCTCAAGCAAATGCAGGAAGCCCGAGATCTAGAGCAAGTGCCGGAGCCTTGCCAGATCTTTGACTTGATTGGTGGTACAGGCACCGGAGGGTGTGGCTTTCGCCATCTCCATCCACATGTTCCGGATTGCCTACTGACGCAATTGCTCTAGGATCGCTGCCATTATGCTTGGCTGGCTAGGGATGGCTATCAGAGAGTGCGTTGACGCCTATAAACCTCTGATTAAAACTGCGTTTCCCCCGTGATAGACCGACTGTGCGGACCTCTCTCCAGGCGCCTTTTCAGCTGCCGAGTGAGAAAGCGGGCTAAAGCTGTGTCTACAGCCAACAGTCTTTCAGAAGCGAACAGACTTGGCGCGGACGATGAAGCACTCATCGGTGCTGACTACGGCGACAATAACCCTTGCAAGATCCTGATATCAGAAGCCAAGAAGCTATTTCCAAACAGGGACCTGATAGGTCTCAGCCCACTCACTACAATCAATGCCACGAAGTCGGGGGAAGCTCCATCGGTGCTGTCTTGCTGTGGAGCTGGCTGGCCGTAGTACGTCGTTTTCAAGGGATGAGCACACGAAGAAAGGATGTTCTCGAAGAGGCAATCCTTGGATTGGAGATGAGCGATATTGGATCGGCATCTGGCTGAAGCGGTGAACACAGCTTCTGACGGGCGGAGAGTGCAATATACGAAAGGCGGGCTAATGCTCATGGGCTAATGTACACATAGGGGGGGTTCTTGAATCGAATCACTGCATAGGAATGAAACATCTCATCGAGAATAGCTACGCAGCTGGGCAAATACAGGTCGCACCCTGGGCGCCAGAGGTAAGAATCCCTACGTGGCTTATTGGTGGCTGCTTGTGCTGGAAAGTGGAATGCTTCCTTGAGCGAGACTGAGGCTGCGGAAGATAGCGCCATGTATGGCTTGTGCAAGCATATTGATGCCCAACCCGGTTTATGGGGGGCACCCCGAAGCGGCTGGCTTGGCGAGTGTTTGCCGAGAGATGCTTGCTTGACGCGGACGATGTGCAAGCCCTAGTTTGTAGCTTACTAACGCCACTACCAAGAGTAGAAAAAAGACAGGGACGAGACGGGAGATGAGTCTTGGAATAACTGGCCATCGTTCCGGCGCCGCTGTGCATTCTTTCACGCTGCACCAAGGCTTTTATCAGACAGCAGTATCACGCGCATGTTCTTTTGCGGGCGGCCACTCACTAGTTAGGCCCTGTTGTCACTGCAAGATGGCGGCTGTGTTAGCGATAGCTTGACTGAGACAGCTCCCTGGCTGAGGCATCTGCAGCCGGATATTGAGACCAACCGGTGTGCGGAGATGTACATCAGCAGTCCTGGGTGTAGCCCCAAATGAGATGTAGAATGTCCATGGCGACTGCATATGTCTTGTATCCCGGGCATATCCCCCCTTTACCATATACGCCCGGCTGCACTGTCAGTTGCGAAGATGCATAACATAGTGGTCATGCCGCCAGTTTCAAGTCATGTCCAGACTATCACAAATGCAACCCAGCGATGCCCATACTGGTAGATAATGCTACCTAAAATGGTAGTTGGGCACCAAAACGCCCATCCTATCTATCGATCCTCGATACATGACGCACATGGCAGTTTGGCGCGACTGCAACGCGAGCCAGTGCTAAGCCAGGCCACTGACTTTCTCTCCCAAGTACTACTATCAGCAGCCTTCTGACAGCTTCTGTGCCGACACTTACCCTTCCTGCCCCTGTCTTTATTATATATGAGTATGCTGCGGCCCAGATGCAGTCACCGAGCCTCGCCAGCAACTCACTCAGGTTACCATCTTTGCTCTGTCTGCGCACACCTTTGTCAACTCAATTGCCCACTCATCCTTCTCTTCTTTGTTGCCTTGTGCCGCATTAGTCAGAACGATATGAACTCGCCTCCAGCATCCCCCACTGACAAACCCCCTGTCTTTATTCTCTCTTTTGGTAAGCTGCGACAGACCTGCTCCATTGTCGTCGTACTGACTGTTGTAGATGGTGGTGGCATTTGTGGCTTGTCTAGTATCATAGTCCTCGAGCATATCTTTGGAAAAATACAAAATATCAAGGGTCTGGAGGAATTGTCGAGGCCTAGCCAGTTATTTAGCTTGATTGGCGGCTCGGGCACCGGAGGGTACGGCTTTCCCTGTCCACATATCCAAGAATGCCTGCTTACAGAGTTGCTCTAGAATAACCGCCATTATGCTTGGCCGGCTGGGAATGACCGTTAGACAGACCATCGACGCTTTCAAGGCACTTATTACAACTGCGCCTGCTCCTGCATCGGAAGGATATACGACTTTCCATAACGGCGGCTTTTCGGATGCTGCGCTGGAAAGCGTCATCGGCAAGAAGACCCAGAATAACAATTCCGAAAGCGACGCCGGTCAAGGGAATATGTTGTTCAAGGACAAGGATTGCACAAAGACGTAGGTCCCGCTCATCATCCAGCTCTTGTGATTGGTATCTAACGCTGCATTTTGTCCATCAAGTGCTGTCCTCGCTTTGACCAAGGTTAGTATAGATACATTGCCAACTCTTCTCTCGACATATGAGGGAGTCACCAGATTCTCCAAATGCACCGTTTTGGAAGTGGCCAAAGCTGTGTGCGCAGCCAACAGTCTTTCTGATTCGAAGACTCTTGGTGAGGAGGAGGAAGAATTCATCAACGCTGAATATGGTTACAACAACCCATGCGAGATCCTGATAGCCCAAGCTGAGAAGCAGTTCCCGGACCGGAAGCTGATAATACTTAGCATTGGCACTGGTGTCAAAAACGTTGTTGAGATTGGCAAAGGAGATACAGCTGTTTCCAGTGCTATTCAAAAAATCGCCACTTCGTCTGTCCACACTGAGAACCGGCTTCAAGACAAATTCCAAGGCGGTCCAGAGTACCATAGGTTCAACGTTCACAGTGGCCTCAGAGAGCATGATATCAAACTCAAGGGGGTAATAGGCACAATATCAGCACACTCGAGTAACTACGTCAATGAAAACGATGTCAAAATTGAGAGGTTCGTCGACATTGTTAAGAATGAGATTAGATCTCCGTTGCTGCAGACTCAAACCCAAGCCGTTGCTGCGCCAGCCCCCGCCAAGACCAGAAGAAAGGCGGCTGCTTCAAACCTTCTATTGACGGCGCCCGACATTGGAAGTGATAGTCCGCCGCCGTATTTTCCTGGGAGATCCGCGAGAACCATGGCGGATCGGTCAGTTCCCGCGGCAGATGTGAAAAAACCATGGTTCAAGGGGCCGGAGTCCCGTAATCATTGGGATATGGTTGAATAGCCTGCCGGCAGACCTTCTGCCGCAAAGATTCCTGTCCCATTCACAACAGCATGCAGTGGCCGTTCAGTACGAATGGATGGCACAAGCTGTATCTCCAAGTCTATGACCTAGACTTCAACACTTGACGTAGGGCAACGCATACGCGACGCCTATATTGCCAAGATCTACGCCTCTATACAAGCAGCACAGAAGGAGAGACCCACGCTCACATTGATTACAACTGTCTGTGTTGAAATGTTCTTAGATTAGATAGTGCTCTTTCGCCCTTTAATGCAAGATATCTTGTTTTGTTTTGATACTGCGCGTCAAGCGCCGCCCTTGAGTGGATTGTCAGCTAAGCAAAACAGGAGTACTGACATCGCCTATCGCTGGCCGTTCCTCTGGATCTTGGAACAGCGATGGGGCGAAGTAGAGAGGGAAGGATGTGGAGTGGCTAAGAAGTTTTGAGGTGCTAGCTAACATGATGCACGCAGATGCTTTGATGACAATAGCTGAATCGTTAGGATGCCGCTGTGCATTGTACTCTTTTACTAGGCCTTACTTTCATTTCACGGTGATACGACGGCGTGTTCCCGACCGACGCAGCTGGCTGAGGCCATCTTGAAGTAGCTGGTGGGCGGTCACCAGCTGCAGGTATGCGTCCCCCGAACCATGCGTGCTGGAAGCCTAAACGCCGACCGAGCTGATACGTATTCTTCCCGTCATCCAAGACAATCCAAAAGCCTTGCGCATGGCCTATCCCGTGCTAATGAGTAGCTGCTAGCTTCCGTACGCCAGTTGCTGCGGCGCCCAAGATTCAAGATAGACCACTCCTGTTCTCGTCTTCCGCCAGCCAGACACTGCATAATGGAAGCAATGGAGATATCCCGCCCAACGTGATCTAAAACCGGGGAAAGCTTGAACAGACCTTGGTTACTACTGTCATCTCGCAGTGTATTTGCGCTACCATGAACAGAGCAATATGGTGCTGCACACTACATGGCACATTGCGTGTTATTGCGGCTTGCCAACTGGAATAAAAGGCGGCGCAGTGGGACTGGAACATGATGGTGCGAGTAGACGCACAGTTCGCTGGCAGGCTATTACTGCCTTGTTGATAGACTCCTTTCAGTGCTCGTCACTCTACAAACCTTCTCCACGTCTCGACCGCAAAGCTTGTAGTAACAGGCCCGATCGAGCAAACTACGGATATGGTGGGAGAGAGAACGCAGTGACTGCGATGGGTGTATTCAAGGTTATATACGGAAACAACGACTCAAGCTTTGCCACCCATCTACGGGCAAGTTGGGGCTGCAAGCTTGTAGAGTGCTGCGACTGGGGCTTCGACGCAGTGTGAGGCTATCCCTGGATCATACCATCCGTGACATGGACCTCGAACGTTCCTGTGAGTGTATTACACAAGATTGGTACCAAGCTTAATATGGACCGAACGATGAGAATCATGAGCTTTGCCAATCTTGAACGACTCAATGTACTTGTTGCTCACACCCTGGTACAGAGTGCACGGTAGAAATACTGCAGCTCGGGACGTCGCTTAGTTGGGTGTGTCTACGTATAGCAATATGGGTCGACACCGCAGCTGCGGGTGATGAGAAGATAAAACAAATGCTACAAGAGTAAGAATGCGCACGGCGAGCAAAAGGGCGGAAGAGTTGGTGTTGTTGTTGTTACTGTTGCTGCAACGTTTGTCCTCCTCCTCATCGACCTGCGACCGGGATTTCAAGTCCGCTTCCCGGCTTCGCGCTTAGGGCCCGTATTCTATGGCCCCATGTTATGAAAGTCGGGCGCTTTGTCCTTCGCGTGGACTGCGTCCATGTGAAAAACTAGAGTAAAAGAAAGATCACAAAGCATGAAAAACAGCACGTCACAAACTGTACACACGACAAGCAGCAACGACAGGCTTCGGGGCTGAAGCCGACTCGTCACGCGAACGATGGAAGCCGGATTTGCGGCGGAAATTAGTCCATGAAGAAGGCGGACAGATGTAGCCGTCGGCGGTGCCGTGGCCGTGTATAGAGGGACCGGCTTGGCGACTTTTACACCTCAAATCCACTTGCCGTCAATCAGCCCAAGCGTAGGGATAGGCGCTGCCCAGTGCCTCGACAAGGCGTGGGTGACGCAGGATTGAAGCCCATAGTCACGACTAGACGACGTCGACTGGTCCGCGATCTGATAATTCCGGAGCCATATCCCGGGGGTTTCTCTCTTGACCACGGCCTGCGTCATGGCCCACAGAGCTTGAGGACAAAGCTCTTCCACAGGAACGTGTGTGGCGCTTACAAGCGACAGCGGGGAGACAGGTGCAATGAAGCAGTCACATATATAAGCGCAAGAGACGTCCGATTTGCACACGTATGAGTTCTCTCTGGCACCCTGATTTTGATGCCCTACATACCAAGTAGTTAGACCAATCGCATGGTAAGCCTGACGGCTAACCGGCCGACTACATAGTCTTGTGCTGACAGCTTGGGATCTGACTCTAGTTGTGCCAGAGTAATGCGTAAGAGTCCATCCACAAGCCGATGCCCATCGGAAGGTAGACGACACCAGACTTCCGACGCTGTGACGATTCAGTGTGATGTGAGACTATAGCCCGTTGATCTGATCTGATCTGATCTGTGTTGATTCGAATACATGTTACGTGTTCTAGAATCACCTCGATTAAACGACGCGGAACTAAAGCCTGTCGTCGCTCCCCGGGTGTGCTCCTCGTGATTTTCCCAGGTATTACTCTTTGAATGCACGAGCCATCGCCGGCCGATCTTGGTGATTTCAGTAGACCTATAATATATTCAAACCAAGTTCAATGTATCGGCCTACTGGCACTCGGGCTTATGCTTCCTCCATGCAACTTGCTCGGGCTCAGTATTGCCTATAGGTGGTGCGCCGCTATTATAGCAGTGGCTATATTATATTGTCCACGACTGTTCTCATGTTTCTACAAGATAACTAACTAGGGGCTCTTAGCTCGCCATTTCAGCCCCGCGAGGATATTCCGAACCTCTCCAGATCGCAGCTGTCATCCCATAATCTCGAATTCTTCGCACGGGCATAGCCAGCCCTGGTAGGCCACAGCAGAAACAGCCCGCTCAGCGCTAACAAGAAGCGCGTGAGTACCAGTCAGTTCCTGCCGCATAGATGTGACTTGGCACCGGCATCTGCATGATCACTTGCGGGAGAGGCAATTAGTGCCCCCTGGCATTCATAGTTAGGCGAAGTTCTTATCTTCCATGCTGTGTGGCACGGGCGAAGTTTCTAGGAACCAGAAATAAACCAAGACTAAGGAGCGCTTGGTGCTTGTATTCCGTCCCTGGCTTCCTCCGTCTCTACCTACCAACAAGCCAGGTTCTCCTGAACCCACCCAAGCCTTATCCAGAGCACGCACAGAGGTTATCTCGGCGAAACAGAACCGACAACGCACGCATTTGTGTTCATGCAAAGAGCTGGTCTTCTCCAAGATGCAATGTAATCTCTAATACACCAAGAGCGTGTACAAGTCAACTGCTCTGTCAATCTTCGGCCGCGCCAAGTGAGCCCAATGCAGTCAGTCGCCTTGATGTTTGCCGGAAGCTCGCGCAGTGCTTCTTAACTCGCTCTCATCTGCAATAACTGCTTTGATAGCTGTTTCTAATCCTATCTCATCTGTTGATGAAACCAATACGGCACTACTCTGCTTTCCACCACCAATGGCACGCTGTCAGATAGTCGCTTCGGGCCTCGATATCAACTACTGTTCCTAGGCGTGGGCCTTCCTCCTTCCTCGCCTAGTGCCTCATGTGCCTATCACAGATGGCTTGCCGTTCTCTCTTTAAGCGTTATGCGGTGGGCCAGGCTTTGGCGTCCAGTGTCACTCCCGAGCCCAGTGGAACAAGCCCAGCCTCCATAATCCAAGCTAATGAAAGATGCAGAGGAACCAGTTGGATTGACCATGAAGTTGCGGCTCGGCAGAGAGGGCTTTGAACCCAGATTCACGCGTTCCGATAGGCATATGGAATGGGCTGGCGGGGATGATGGAGAACTATCAGATTAGCTATGCGCGGATAGAACGTTGACGTCGGAGTGCTTGACACCGACTGGAAGAGACTGGGGACCCCAGTTACAGAAGGCGGCTTATTGTGTGCGTGGTGTCCACCTTGTTTGAGCACAATCAAAGGGTTTTGTGGAAAAAGATGCAGCTGTACAGGTGTGAAATCAAGCAAGCTTGCCGAGCAGTACAGAAGCGCAGTGCTTGGCAAAGAATATCACGGTACATATGATGGAGACGTGCTGAATGTCCTCGAAGGAAAGGAAGAGGGATAAACAATCTCTTGATTCCGTCTTTTCTATGTAACCATTGATTGAACGGCGGATTTCAGCCGATTGAGATGTCCCTCACACGAGTGGCCGAACCGAGCAAAGGGCCTTCGAGGAGGCCTTGCCACCGCCAGCTTTGATGGCACACGTCACTCATGTGATGATGTTAAAGTTGAGGGCAGGCGCTGCGAAGACTCTGACTTTGATGGCATCAACACTGGGCAAAGCGTGGTGGAAAGTATCTGGACGCAGTTCAAACTCCTACATAGACAAAGGGGAAGTAAATGCACTGCTAACGGAAAGAATGGGAGTGCCGACGGCACCTACGACTGGCCGTTCCGCGGGATCCTGGCATAGTGAGGCGCGAAATAGAGGGGGAAAGATGTGAAGTGGCCGGGAAGAGATTTTGAGGCGTTAGCTGACCTTGGCTTCCATTTTATGGTAATAAGACGGCGTGTTCCGGACCGGAATGGTTGATTGATGCCATCTTCAAGTTGCTGCTGAGCGGTCAGCAGCTGCAGGTATGCCTGGATTCCAGGTGTTGAAGCGCCTCATTTGAAAGTTATTCGTGATGTGCTGGCCAGCGAAATTCCACTACACATGTTTCGAGAGCTAACTATTGTTCAAAGAGAAGACGACCAACCCGCTCACGCCCATTAGGTTCTTCACACACCAGTACTTGGACCAAGGCAGGACACTAGGAACAGTACAGTCTCCTTTGACGCAGGATTGACCATCATAGGTGTGGTGGCTGATCGAGCTGGCACTTGGTGCAGAATAGAGCTAAGCTGCTCTGTGTCCCCCATCCATGCGCGACATCTGGCGGCCCCTGAGCATGAACACACAGCAAGTCTGTAGTAGATGTATGGCATATACTTGAGGGCAGTATTGTACCTCGGTGTCCTGTGTGATAATACAAGCTACGAGGCCTGGAATCGGGCAGTATTGTCCCGGAAAAAGGGTCTTATGTCACTTGCGGCGGGAAGCCTAAACGTCAACCTAGCTGATACATATTCCTGCCGTCATTCAAGACAGCCCCAAAGCCTTGTCCAGGACCTACCTATTCCATGCTGACGTGGAGTTGCTAGCTTCCGTATATCTGCCGCGACGGCGCCCCAGATTCAAGATTGACTACACATGTTCTCGTCTGCTGTCAGCCAAGCAGTCTGTGATGGCAGCAACGGGGACATCCCGCCATAAGCGGTCCAAGCTTGCGACACGATGGAACAGAGCTCAAACTACTGCTACAGTACCTCGTGTTTGAACTACTACAGACGAGAACATGCGGTCCTTTACACTACATTGACATTTCTCGTAGTTGCACACCCGATGGACAAACCTCTGGATAGGGCGCGGGAGGGAGTCTAATAAGCGCAACGGCTGTATTGAAGCTGAAAATGAGACAATCAACTAAGCGATACCGCCTATCTATGGCCAAGTGTATCTGTGAGCGTGTGGCTAGCAAGGGGGAGGCCATCCGTAGATTGTGCCATCCACGACACACGCCCCGAAAGCTCCTGTGAGTATATCACTGACCATTGGTACCAAACCTGATACGGACCCATCGTTCTTCATCGCAGTTTTTCCCAATCTCGAATGACTCAATGTGCCTGTTACTCAAGCCCTCGTACAGAGCCAGCATTTCTTCCGTATCCTTGGCAAAAGATGCCGTACTCAAGAGATTCCAGATTTCAGCATATTGGGAAGAGTCTCTTGCTATCACAGTACCAAAAATGACGCCTCGGGCCCGAGGGTCATAACCAAGCTGTTGCAAGGCGGCGTTGATGATGTCTTGGTCAGAGCCGAGAATATCTAGGTATATCATAATTTTAAGAGCGGCCGCCGGGAGACGGCTTTCATATTCCCAGATACTCAGCAAAGCCTCATAGGTCTTGAATTCTCCTGCGGGGTTTGCCATCCGATCGACCTCAATGAATTTGGTGTCTGTGGAAACGAAGACTTTGGCGTAAAAGCCATTGGTAGCTCTGACTTCCTTCCAGTTGTAATATGGCTTGTCTGGTATGTAAATGCCAATCTCACCGGGACGAGGGACACGTTTGTCGCCTGCGATGACTTGGGTAGACAGCAAGGCAGCCATGAAGAGTGGCCGGACGAGGTTTGAGAGCCACATGATGGTATCGCGAGTAAAAGAAGGGGGGGGGGGGTAAGCGAGTCCGAGAAAAAGAAGGGCAAACGGCTAGCCAGAGGGAGACGGAATGGAATCACTGCGTTTGTCAAGGTAAAGCGGAAAGCGGTATGGGCCAGCACAGCAGTTGTAGATGACGTGAGGATAGGACCAATACTACAGGAGTATGAGCGCAGGTGCAGGTGTAGCAAGACAAAGATAACATGGACAAACGGACAGCATCTGCGGCGGGGGGCGTTGTTGTTGTAATATTTATCCTCTTGCTGATCTGTCTCTGATCAGGACCGGCGTATCCCCGGCCTCACACTCAGAGGTCCCGTATTTTCTGGCTCCATCTTAATATAAGCCGGGCTTCTTTTGCTCCGGCTGGACATCCTCCATGTAAGAAAGCTAGGGCAAAACAAAAGACCATGCCAAAAAGCATGAATAACAGGGCGTCGTAGGAGCAAAACATGACAAGCAGAAATTAGAAGCACCGAGGATTGAAGCAGACTCGTCACTGGCCATCAGCTAGCCTGGATGTGAGGATGCATTCCCCGTGTTGTCGTCCCCCAGTGCGTCGACGAGACACGGGCAACGGCTGGTTGACGGCCAAGGCGACGACGACTAGACGACGTCGACTGGTCCGCGATCTGACGCCTGCAGGCGACAGGGGGCGAGATGGGTGCAATAAAGCTGTCGCGACTAGCCCACCCAGCCCATCCCCGACTTACATGTGCAGCAGTCGGATGTTAGCCATGCGCCATTTTATCGCCATCTTACAGCGGCCTCTGCATCACCAAGAGCGGCAGTGCACAGCGGCTTCTACAGCGAATGCGCAGTGCGTGCGCGTGACGCGAGGCCGGCCAAGTGCCGTTGATGTGATTTGGCGACGTTTGATCTCAGGGACCCGGCAGCCAAATCAAGTGATGCGAGTTGATGTGATTTGATTTCGCATAAATCTTGCGTGTTCAAGAATCGCCAAGATCAAACAACGCCAAGTTGAAGCCTGCCATCGCCGCCGCGGGGTTTTCCTCTCCATTTGTCCAAGTGCTTACTCTGTCAATGCAGTAGCCGACGAGCATTTGGGGGTCAAGCTTCCTGAATGCGAGTTACTCGGACTTTGTACTGTTGATAGGTGGTAAGCCGCTATTATAGCAGTGGCTATATTGCCCACGATCAGGCACCGTAAATAAGGCCTAAATGAGAAATAAGCCGCTCGGGGGCCGGGGATGGGAAAATAAATCGAAAGGAATCCTTGAAGCAGCTTCTAGAAGGTGACTAACCAGTGTTAGCTACCATCTCGGCCCTGCGAGGATATTCCTAGCCTATATTGCGATCTCCATCCCCGTCGTATCGCAGCTGTCATGCCATAATATCGAATGCTTCGCACGAGCATAGCAGCCCTGGTAGGCCACAGAAGAAACAGCCCGCTCAGCGCTAACAAGAAGCGCATGCGTACCAGTCAGTTCCTACCGCCTGGATGTGACTTGGCACCGGCATCTGCATTCCCACTTGCGAGTGAGGCATTTATTATCTAGGGCTAATTAATAGTGAACCGACATTCCCACCCTCCATGCTGCGTGGTACAAGCAGAGAGAACGCAAACTACTACTAATTAGTCATTGATGCTGTTCTTCCGTCCTCTCGACCCAGCGCCAAGCAAGGTTCTCCCAAGCGGTACCTGGTCTTGTCCAAGCTTTTGTCTCTTGCGCCAAGGCTTTGTGGATGTCATCCCTGTTTTGGGCCTTCGGCCATCCGCCATGATCAGCATGCATGACATGTACCTGTGCCCCCAAACAAATGCGCTTTTTGCACTTCGAGCCCTCCGCGTAGTCTCAATAAACGTGTCGGGAAAGCCGTTAGCAACTGTGGGATCTGTCTGTGAGCCGCAGCCGCAGCTGCTTCGCCGAGCAATGCTGTTCAATCTTGGGTCGACCAGATCTCGACATGACCTTGCCTAGCCGATACTGGTGACAAAACTCATTCTGAGATTCTTCTTGGTGGAAGCCTGCAAGCGTTTCCCCCGCAGCTACGTGATGGCGAAGAAGCAGCGAATTGACTGCTTTGCGATCGTAACGCATCGCCTGTCGGCAAAGACCAAAGCCTGGCGTAGGCTCAGAAAGATGAGCAAGGGCAGAAATAGCGCAGCCTGAAAACTGCAAAATCGGCTACAGGCATCCAGGCGATTAATGACAAGGGCCATTGTGCTATTCGTCGTGGTTCTAGGCCGTTGTCCGCGCTGGGTGGTGGCAATCCAGGGGCCGTCCAGGGCACGGGATCGGACTATTGCGGCCGCCGAAAATGGCCGTACCCTTGGCGACGTAAGCCTTGAGTGATCCAAGTGTCTTCTCGGCAGTGGGCGTCCCCAGCTGCCATTTGCTTTTGTCATATTGGCTCCACGCCCTGCTCACTGTTCTGAGCGGGTACCAGCAAGACGTTGACTTGGAACCATCTGCGCTTTGCTTGTTAAAACTCTATAGTTGCTCTTGTAGAGGCTTGTTTCCCTGCCGCAGTCAGTCCTATATAGTCTGGCTCAAGCTCAAGCGACCCAAGTAGCTTGACTTCCACACTGGAGCTCACTCGGGTGGCCGTTGAGATATTGTCTCGCGATCCGCGGTGGAAGGGCTAGAAGATAGACATTAAAGGGCACAGACAAGGAAACAGGCAAACTGAATATATTTCGTACACGTCGACATAGTCTATCGAGTCTATGGAACGGTGGAATCATTACTTGTCTTGTGCCATGTACTGGGATGGTAAATGTGTAATCTCAAGAGCATACGGCCGACGCTAGGTAGTCCATCTGAATGCCATCATGATGATCTGTTTGAAGTCGCTGGTGAAGGCAAGTGTGTTGCCTGATATGGTGAGATCATGCGGGCGATGTGAAGGTGGCAGCCAAAGTATCCGTTCGTGACCGCGCATGAGCCAAGACCTGTCACTGCTGATACTATACGTCCCAGAATTCGAGTTTCGCAAAGAGTCTTGGTTGATGACCAACTTTGACACTGATTGCTGTCCACAATTTGAGAACAGAGCTGCAGTAGCCTTTATATTACAGCCTCTAAGGGTCTTCAGACAGACACCAGAAATCGCATCCCAGATCTTGAGTCTTGCGTCTTCTGATCCTGATGCCAGTCGCTGTCCATCGGCTGAGAACACCACTGATCTCACGGCTCCATAATGGCCCTCTAGAGTGTGCGGACATGCACCGGAAATTGCATTCCAGATCCTGACATTGGTGTCATCTGACGCTGAGGCCAGTCGAAGTCCATCATGTGAGAAGACCACGGATGTCACGCCTCTATAATGGCCTTCAAGGGTGTGCAGACACGTTCCGGAAGTCGCATCCCAGATCTTGACTGTGTTGTCCTCTGACCCTGATGCCAGCCGTTGTCCATCGTTTGTGAACGCCACAGATTGCACATAGTCGCAATGGCCCTCGAGGGTCTGCAAACATACACCAGAAGCGGCATCCCAGATCTTAACTGTGTTATCCCAAGACCCTGATGCCAGTCGATTTCCATTGTTTGAGAACGCCACTGACGTTACTTCTCTACCGTGGCCCTCAAGGATGTTCAGACACACACCAGACCTCGCATCCCAGATTCTGACTGTATTGTCGCAAGACCCTGAAGCCAGTCGCTGTTCATCTTCTGAGAAAGCCACTGACGTCACTTCTCGATGATGGCCCTTGAGAGTCTGCAGACAAGCACCAAAGGCTGCATCCCAGATCTTGACTGTAGTGTCGTCTGACCCTGATACTAGTCGAAGTCCATCGTTTGACAACACCACTGCTGCCACTCCACCAAGATGGCCCTCAAGGGTGTGCAGGTACGCACCAGAAGTCGCATCCCAAATCTTGACTGTGTTGTCCGCTGACGCTGATGCCAATCGCCGTCCATCGTTTGACAGCACCACTGATCTCACCTTGTCACGATGCCCCTCAAGAGTCTCCAGACACGCACCAGAAGTCAAATCCCAGATCTTGAGTGTCTCGTTGCGTGACCGTGACGCCAATTTCCGTGCATCGTTTGAGAAGACTACTGATTCCACGTGGCCGCGATGGCCCTCAAGAGTATGCAAACACACACCAGAAGTGGCATCCCAGATCTTGACCGTGTTGTCCCAAGACCCTGATGCCAGTTGTTTTCCATCGTTTGAGAACACCACTGCCGCCACTCCACCAAGATGGCCCTCTAGGGTGTGCAGGTACGCACCAGAAGTCGCATCCCAAATCTTGACTGTGTTGTCCGCTGATGCTGATGCCAATCGCCGTCCATCGTTTGAAAACACCACTGATGTCACATCTTTTACATGGCCCTCAAGAGTGTGCATACACGCGCCAGAGGTCGCATCCCAGATTTTGAGTGAATGGTCGCATGACCCTGATACCAGTAGAAGTCCATCATGTGAGAAGACCACGGATGTCACGCCTCTATAATGGCCTTCAAGGGTGTGCAGACACGTTCCGGAAGTCGCATCCCAGATCTTGACCGTGTTGTCCGAAGACCCTGATGCCAGTCGTTTTCCATCGTTCGAGAACACCATTGACATCACTTGTGCACGATGGTGCTCAAGAGTCTGCACAGACGCGCGAGAGGTTGCATCCCAGATCTTGACTGTGTTGTCCTCTGACCCTGATGCCAGCCGTTGCCCATCATTTGAGAACACTACTGATCTCACGCATCCAGTATGGCCCTCTAGAGTCTGTACACGCGCACCAGAAGTGGCATCCCAGATCTTAACTGTGTTGTAAAAAGACCCTGATGCCAGTCGTTTTCCATCCTTCGAGAAGACTACTGATGTTATATGTGGCTTAGTGTCCTCAATAATCTGTAGACAGGCACCGGAAGTCGCATCCCATACCTTGATTGTTTGGTCCCAAGATGCTGATGCCAGTCGCTGACCATCGTTTGAGAACGCCACAGATTTCACGAAGTTTCGATGGCCCTCAAGAGTCAGCAGGCACGCACCAGAAGTTGCATCCCATATCTTAACCGTCTTATCTTGAGAGCCAGATGCTAGTCGCTGTCCAACGTTTGAGAACATTACGGATTCCACACGGTCGCAATGGCCCTCGAGGGTCTGCAGACACGCACCAGAGTCCACATCCCAGATTTTGACTGTGTTGTCCCAAGACCCTGATGCCAGTCGTCGTGCATCGTTCGAGAAGGTTACTGATTGCACGTAGTGGCGATGGCCCTCAAGAGTCTGCAGACACTCGCCAGAGGTTGAATCCCAGATCTTGACTGTGTTGTCGTATGAGCCTGATGCCAGTCGCTTTCCATCGTGTGAGAATACTACTGATTCCACGTAGTAGCGATGGCCCTCAAGCGTCTGCAGACAGACACCAGAAGTCGCATCCCAGATCTTGACTGTGTTTTCCCAAGACGATGATGCCAGTCGCTGTCCATCGCTTGAGAACGCCACAGATGCCACGGTATTTTTATGGCCGTCAAAAGTTCTGAGGCAAGCATCCCAATTCGCTACAACAATTGGCTTTACCTCGATCCAGTCTGGCTCCTCATGACGAAACATTTGTCTTATCAGGCTGTTGGTAGGACTGAATATGAGAGCTGAGACATAAACCTGTAGTGGTGCAATCTCAATGACTCCTGCAGTGAAAAGGAAGAATCGATGAGCGTCTTTCACAAGATCCTGCAAGTCCACAGACGCTTTCTCCTGCTAAGCCATGTTAAATGCTATTCAATCGAAGACGTCGCCATTGATACGAAGCAACTTACTGAGTACAACTGCAGCTTTTCCATGGCTTTTCCAGCAACGGAAATGCCTTTCAGGAGGCTAAGCGCCTCCAGCCAGTGGAGATACCTTTCACTGAGAAAGGCCATAAGCTCGTCGTTATGGCTTACCATTCCAGCCGATGATGAATCTAGAAGATGGTCAACCCAGAAGAAGCAGGAATATGCGACAGCGGCCAATGGATCAGGCTCAGGGACCGAGACCTCCTTAACGAGACATCCAGGTTTCTTCAAGCTGTATATGTCACGCCGTAGGCCTTTGCGAAGAATGTCAAGTGATCGAAGAAAGATGGTCTGGTGTTGGTCTGGAATTCTGAAAGACAGAACATCGCCTGCGGCCTTTTCCAGGAGGTAGTCCTTGGCCGACTGATGCACGAAAGAAACAACGTTCTTGTGGACAGTCAAGAAAGACCCGCATAGGCTGACGGCCTGTTTCACATCCTCCTTCTCTAAGTCGCCAAGTGCCTCGACGAGGACGTAGAGCTCATCCCAGGTAACAGGTCTGTAGGTAACCAAGACATTAGAGATGATATCCTTGCATAATTGTGCATCATAGGACTCGCAGATCCTATCAAGCATTCGTTTATATAGGGCATATAACCCGCGTGGAAACGCTTTTAATTTCTGTGAAGCATGCCACTTTTGTGAAGTCGACAACTCTTGACAGACCAGCGATACCCAGAGAAAGGTGCCATCGGCATTTAGGCGTAGATGATCTAGGACTTCAAGCTTCATCTTCTGACTGAACTTCTTTTTCCTTGCAAGCTCGTCCACCTTGACCTCGATGAACGAGTTTACTGCTTCAGAAACCGAGTGTTGGTTTAATTCCAGATGGATCTTGAGCTTTTGCTCTGCATCGTCCAGGACTTCTTCGATTTCTGGCCAGTTGCGGCTTGACACAATCCATTTGGCAGACGAAGGCTTGGTGATGAATTCAAGTAGGTCTTTCTGGCCCGTACTGCACTCATCCAAGGCATCGACAATCAGGATGACATCTTTCAGACTCGGGTCTTCCAACATGGCGGTTAGTACCTCGCACAAGTCGTGCCATGCGTCCGCATTGTTGAAGGCATCTGTCTTGTAATCGTACTTTTCGCGCAGGTACTTGGTGACCTGTGGATTTCGGCGTGCTAAGTGATACATCAAGCCTCTCAGTACAGCGGTAGCGGTGTTCAGCCGTCCATTTGCGGCTTGGCAAAAGAAGTACGATAGAGACGTCGGATAGGCGGGCTCCAACTCATTGATTATCCCGCAAAGGAGCATTGTCTTGCCCTTGCCAGGGTCTCCCCTGATCCAGAGAATCGGGGCCTTGCTGTCATCGAAGAACTGCTGGAAGCTCTTGTGGCTGAGAATCCATCGATACGGCTCTTTGAGCAAACCACCCTTTCTGGTTTCAATATCCTTCTTTTCCGTCGATGGATCTGCAAGGTAAAGTTTCGAAAGACATTCCTTATCCTTTTCATCGTGCTCGATGCCGGTATCAGAAACACAGTTCGTAGTGTACGTTGTGGCAAACTGCTCAATATATCGGTGTTTTTGATTCAGGTAGTTGGCAGTGTGTGCTGAGATGGTGCCGAATCTGTTGTCATCCAGAGCTGTGTTGTCTCTTAGGCCAAGTTCAACATTGAATCTATAGTAGACTCTATGGCCATCGTATTCCTGTTCGAGGCGCAAGGCAGTGCTATTGGAGCTTGCGGCCATCTTCTTGATTGCTTGAACAACAGATCCTCTCGAGTCGCCAACTTCAACGATGTCGCCCAGGCCCGTTCCGATACTTAGAATCACCATGCGCCTGCCGGGAAACTGTTTTTTGGCCTCGCGGATAAGAATCTCACAAGGGTTGTTATAACCATAGGTGGCGTCAATAAACTCAATTTGGTCGCGGCCAACCTTGATTGGATCGAAGAGAGTGATCGCTGCAGAGGTAGCTCGAGCCGCCTCCCAAACCTTGCATTCTGCGATATATCCGGGCTTCTTATATGATGTCAAGATTGTAGGTAGCGTGTCAATATTCCGTTTAGTCATTGCCAGAACAGCACTAGGTTGATATATTGTTAGGTATGAATCATTCAGGGTCCTCTGGGCCGATTTGTTCTTGACTCACGTCTTGGGGCAATCTTCATCTACCATGAACATGTCTCCATGGGGACATATTCCAGTCTCGGCAGTATCTGCGTCACTTCTTCGCCGCAAACATTCGGCGTCAGTGCAGTTGTTGCGAATGATTCGTTTGATGACGGCCACCAACCTTGTAGCTGAGAAGGCACTCCATTGTCGTGTAGATCCGCGAGCTTGTTTTAGGACAAATACCTCATCGGCAAGACGTTTATACTCCTGAATCGAATCGGCGGTGCTCATTTTCAGTCGGCCTAGCATGATTGCAAAGATCCTGTGCAAGTGTTATCAATCAGGATTCCATAGTATTCAACCAGAGCTAGTCATCTTCATACCCTCCAGTTCCTGTTCCACCTATGAAGCCAAACCTGTCACAGGGCCTCGGTACTTCAGATAAACCCTCTAATTTCTGGATAGTTTCCATGATGTTTTCGAGTATGAGCAAGCTAGATAGTGCGCAGACACCACCGCCATCTACACCAGTTAGTGTCACGATCACGATGCCGGGCTGATACTCCGAGATGCGAGAAGCATACCGAAAGAGAGGATTCTCAATGGCGTCCCAGTATCGGGTGGCAGAGATGACTGCATTGTTGCTGCGGGCCAACGTCCAATTTTCGATGATTGACGTGAAGGGAGCACTCAAACAGGACAAACAGCGGGCAAGTCGATGTGGACGAAATTTCAACGCACGATAACCTTGCCCCTCACTTGCTGAAGACAACCTGGATGATCTAATCAGTGTGAGGCAAAAAGGGACAAAGTAATATGGCCAAGTGGGAAACGGGTACTGCCAGTTGATGGCAATGGCGCCTAAGCATGCAGTTGTGCCTGACCTGCGGACTACCCCAGAGTAACGCAAGAGGTTGCAGTTGTCGCTCGATGATTGGCTGGATATCGGGGGTCTATTGATGCCCAACTACGAGATAGAGTGAGTAGCAGGTTCCTCCCATGCTGAAAACCAGTATTTGGCGAGCCCAAACAGCCGTTATCCCATAGTCCGTAAGCTGGCAGTCTCGAATCGATGCGAATGGGGACAGTGGGATAAAGAAACAATCAGAGGATGCTGAACATTCACGCCGATACTTATCATCAGCATTTACCAGAATCGGCTTTCACCTGCTCCAGATATATCTCCGAGAACTTGCAGAAACCAGCCTTCAAGCACACGGAGTCAGGCAAGGGAGGTCGGCAAGAAGATTGAGCCTTTATTGCGGGGGAGCGTAGATGCACCCGCCATTCCGGGCGTAATGAATAGAGGCACCAATACCGAAGCTAGCACGCTTTATGCTCGCTGAATTTGACTCGTATGATCGGAAAAATGAGGGGAGTCTAATGTAGCCATGTTGCAAGTCTTCTTAACATAATCCTTAAGCTTATGTCCCTCCCAAGTATGTGCCCATTCGAGGGGATTTATAGCCACTACCGCGCTTCCGGCTGAGGCAGTGTATCGAGCGATACAATACCGTACTTTGGAGATTCAAATCTGGTGATACTTTCCAGCTGTTATAACAGTGGGTTCCTGGCCTCTTCAGCGTCTCGCAGGCGAGGGGGACAGCTCCGTGAATGCAGGTCCAGAATGAACGACACCCTGGCCTGTTCCCCAGACCGGACGGCTTCCATGATGTAGGGATGCGATTGCATTGAGACTGCGTGCCTTTCCAGTGGCGGTCCAGCCGCCTTCGTTGGTCAATTCCATAGGCTATTGGAGGGGGTTGGATGCCAAGCTTTGGGTCATGTCGAGAAGCATGAAGGGCACCAGGGTAACTCGCTGGGATGCCACACCAGAGAGCGCCAAAACAGATGGAAATGGGAGGTAAGAGTGCTACTAACGAAGCCGCATACCGTGAATTTGCGTGTATTGGTTCCCCAGCTCCTCTCCTGCGATCATGAGAAGCTTGTACTAGGGTCTACAGTGCCATGCGTTTCTCTCATCTTGTTGGTGTTGCCTGGCGCACCGCACAGAAATGGAATCAGATCTTGTCAATCCTTGGTCTGAGCTGGCTGACACCCTGGCAAGCCCTGATGAGTACACACAAGAGGATAGAAGTCGGGTGACAATCCGCAGATGTAAAAGTTTAAAGAAACAATTTGACTAATTGCTAATAAAAACAAGCATAATGAGATCTATTCCGCAGTATCTCCACTACATAAGGTCTCCGGGCTTGCATGGCAATAATTTCCACAGCGCGTACACCTCGCTGACATATCATATTCCACCCACACTAGGCAGTGCTGTGCCATACTACTACTGGTGTCCACATAGGGAATCTTGTCCATGCTCTTCTCTCTGCTTTATCCTGAATGTATCCACGGTCAAGATAGGATCAGACTTGAAGAAGCTTGCCGTTTGTGACAAGCAGCTATGGGCTTCTCCTTGAGTCGGGTTACAAATCTCACGTCCTTTGCAGGAGAGAGTCGAAGGTGGAAAAAGAATATGATAGAAATGAAGTTTTGTAAGACGGTAGGTAGAGGTGAGGCTTCGGAAGTATGCGATCGATGTAGGGATGGAGAGTACAAGAAGAAATGCTGTCTACTACGGGCGGGAGAAGAGGCCTGATATATATTTCTGAAGGCCTCGTAGGTTGAGCCGGCATCTACCTTTCTATCACTACTCCCTTGCACCATCACTAGTGCTATAGTGGGCAGTTCATGGGACGGCGCGTAGAGGTCCATGTGCCAGCTTCTAACGGCTTGACTAGACTGCCATCAGCTTCCCACCGCACCGCGATTCGCATGGATGCAATTCGTTACGTATCATTATAGGTATCTGCTATTTGCTTAAGCTTCATTGATAAGAGGGCCAGAGCTACGTACAGCCGGCAATTGGCTTCCCGACCGCGGCCATTAACAAACAATGGTGATATTCACTAAAGTATCTAGCGGAAATATGCCCCTAACAGACCGTCTGTTCCTGACCACAATAGCAGCTAGTATAGCTAGGATTGTCTTATTCCTCTATCCATGTGAGGCCGAAGAGCAATGACACCATATACGACGAAATAGCAAAACAATAGACACTTACATCAAGTGCAAAGGATATAACTCGATTGCTGTTGGGCAGAGGACGATGCTTGTACCATGATAACCATACGAGGTGCCCGGCCAAAAAGAGTAGCCAGCCGAAAGGACGTATGCACTTTACAAGTTCTAGGTGTCAAGGGGCCACACATTTCACTCTGTCAACAAGATGGACAAGCAGTTTAAATTGACGACAACACTCTGTTTTTAGCCAATAGTACTCTATATATGACTTCCGTCCTCATGTAGATATATCTTAGCTCTAAACAACCTAGAGGACTTCAACATCTTCGTGAGATCTCATTATGACAGTCATTTTCAAGATAAAGCGCACAATATTGAGTGTAAACTTACTGATGAAATGGTCAATGTGCTATATGTGGCTCGCTCTCAGACTCGCAGAATTCAGTGGGCCATCATTCGGAGGGTTATGTGTTCTCAGACTCCAAAACTATACCATGCTTGTCAATTCCGACATGCGGAATTGGCTAACTATTCATCCGAGACTTGAACCATCACCCGGCGACCCGAAAGCCGTATTCTCTAGACCCTGGGATAATAGTACAATGCAGACCAGGACAGCCAAGCTTCCCGTCAGCGTAAAATGCTGCGGAGAGGTCCGGCTTGGAAACGCGGGCCATCGGGCACCTGATGAGATGCTCAATTTCTCGACCATGTGCCTTCTTAGCAACCCAAAACAGCCAATAGCAAGAGGCTGGGGTAGATGAGATCGATGAGATGGCAGACCAAGCATGGCAATGCTGTTGGCCCTGCAATGTTGCTCCAAGTCAATCGAGTGGTGGCTTTCATGGCCATCGAAGATCAGAAGGCGATAGCGACCACTAGTCTGTGCCTTTGTATCCTAATCATAGCGCCTAGACCACTCGGGGTCTGCCTAGTTGCGAGTCGTCGTAATGACCAAATCCCCCGGAAGGCGTCCTTCTCAGTACCAGCCGGAAACTTGGTATTGAACCGCAACCATGACAAACGCTGCCATCGCCTAGCATTTAGCATTCGGCACTGATCGCCCGAGCGGCAGTGACCCATTCCCGGTCTCCAGGCCGCACTGACTTTTCCTTGCCATGTCTTTCTGCGCCCGTGACGACCCTTCCCTTCCGCCTGCAGCCAGGCATACCATGAGCCCAATTTCATCAAGGATGCAGATATCCACAAGGGTAGTGCGATGCCCGACGATTGTGTTCCCCACGAGTCTGAGCCAAGTGTGAATAATAGTCGGATCTTGGCATTTGGCTCTTTAATCGTCGTATCTACGATTAAGTCGCGCCTCGCCATAATCAGACACCACTTCGAGAGGACTTTCAAATCCTTTGGTTTACTTCACCGTTCTTTGAGTGCAAGGATGATGAGAAGCAATTCCGATACTCCTGTGAACTTTGCTTCCCGCTGGCGACCGGTCAGTGCTATCACATAATATACGTCACGTAGTCTAGGGTTATGATATGAATCCCTAGGGTCTGGGGTCACGTGCCAGCGGCATGTTGTCGCGTGGCGGCAGCAACGGTGTGGAGAAAATCTACATGGGTGTTCCGGACAGGGCTCGGGTGAACCGATAAGGCGGGACTCTTATCGAAAAAGGGGGCTACCATATATGAACATAGGAGTAACCGTAATTTTCATCATCTCAAAAATACAAATAACTTAGGGTTAACTTCTACAGACGGACAGGACCGGCACAGAGGATGCCGCTGACACGTGAGCCCTAGACCCTAGACCCTAGACTCACACACTTTCTGTTAAATTGGTCCTTAATTAAGGTTTATTTTAAGAAGATGAAAAGTTGGTCTACCCCTCTTTTCATTTATCCTGCCCCTTTTAAGATAAGGGCCTTCTCTTATCAGTATATCCGACGTTCATCCGGAGCTCTCCCGAAAGTCTGCTTCAACACTTTCTAGCCCTAGGTCACGTGACACACATGGACTATATATTATGTGATAGCACTGAACACTCGCTAACGGAACCAAAGTTAAGAGAAGTATCGGAATTGTACAATCAAATACTGAACAATAGGTTATGAGCCCTCGCTTCGCAACACGACAAGGAACTAATGGTAGAAAGCATACAAACCATGTCAGCGACACGCCGATCAACAAGACAAAACACCTTATCTGCCACGAGCACGATTTTCCCGCCTCCACGCAGGCACCTTCTGCCCACGAGCACGATTTTCCCGCCTGTGGGCAGATAGGTGTTTTGTCTTGTTGATCGGCGTGTCGCTGACATGGTTTGTATGCTTTCTACCATTAGTTCCTTGTCGTGTTGCGAAGCGAGGGCTCATAACCTATTGTCCAGTATTTAATTGTACAATTCCGATACTTCTCTTAACTTTGGTTTCCGTTGGCGAATGTTCAGTGCTATCACATAATATATAGTCTATGATGAAGAATAAGTATTGTGGGGAATCTCCCCTCAATCGGATTAACCCTGGGTAAACCTGGGCATGAATACTCTGGCTTTGTTGGCATGATGGAACTTAACACTTTACAAAGATGAATGAAAAGAGACAAGCTTCACCATTTCGATCAATCTGTATACCAGCACGGTTCCACGTGCGGTTGTACAGGATCACGAGTGACTTTATAAGTGACATAACTGAATTCAGTAGATTGTTCCGACACTATGTATGTCACGTAACCTAAGGTTAAGACATGGATCATTAGGGCCTAGAGGTCACATGTCAACGGTATCCTCTGCGCCAGTCATGTCCGTTGCTGTCGCCACGCGAGCGAAAGTCCCTCATGCACAATCACCACGAGCTACGAGCCCCTATCTTCCTCTATTTAGGCACGCTCCATTACCAGATTCGTCATCCGCTACATACAGCAGCGACAGTACAATTCATTTCCCAACTACCATAGCTACCCTTCAAACATCACCATCATGCCCAACAGGGACATTGCCCCCGAGATGGGCGTTCATCCGGCCACGACTGCAGCCAATGCCCTGGAGGCCCCTCCATGCTCAGTGGCTTGGCTGAGGCTATGGCCACAAACGTGTGGTCCACGGGGGATCTGAAGGCTGTTCTCAGTGTCATCCGTCCCCGGATTCCACTGGTGGAGTCTGGCTTGCAAGACAAGACAGCAGTCCTTTTGTCAATATTTTTTCATCATCAACTGGCCCCTTAGACCCCACCTTCGCGAAAGGCTTGGTCCACCGCAAGGCCTGACTGGAATGCGATTCGCAAACTGCTGTCCGACCGTGTATTCATGGTGCTGCCCGCTCGAGTACAGAAGCAGTGTGGCTGGCTACTGTGGGAACGGTGGCCATCTGAAAAAGGCATGCAGGAAGAAGAAGCGGGAGGAGAAGAAAGACAATGTCAAGAAGGAAGGCAGTGCTAAGCCAAGTGCGAAGGCTAAAATCTTTGTTCCTCCGAAGAGATACCCATAGACTGCGGTCCGGACATGTCTACCTTGCCTGACGAAGACCTTTTCCCCTCCTATTCTGCGCCCATCACCTTCGCTCAAGGGGTAGCTGGTATAAATGTGGAATACCTGGGGCGAGGTCTGTTTAGATTCCCTGACGATCAGGGAGCTATATTGAAAGTTGAAGACGTCTTCCATCTTCCTCTTAATGCACCCCTCCTGGCTAGCGGCCAACCACAATCGATCGGAGTATACATGGAACCATCAGGCTGATCGCCTGTTTGTCCCGGCCAACAATCGAGGTTCCACCCTCTCAACGGTATCGAGGGGAGGAAGAATCCCGCACACCGTACGTTCCAAGGTAGCAACCTTGAAGGCCACAACAGACTGGCATCGCGTATTCGCTCACATCAATAACCGCCATGCACAGCAGACTCTGGCACAACATGGATAGAAAACAGTACTAGATGGTGCTAGATGTCAATCTTGCATTCAGGCAAAAATCACTTACAGTCCAGCTCCATGCCTGGTCTAAGACGTGCTGAGCGAGCACTTGCGTATCTTCATCTAGATCTAGCCGGTGGCGAAAACTCCTTGCCACTTGCGACATCCTCGACAGATTTCCCGCTTGCCGATCACTTTCTGCTGGTAGTCAGTGCATTCTACTTATACAGCTGGGCATTTTCTGTTCACAGTAAGAAAGGTGTATCGGGATTCATAAAGACATTGCTTGAGTAACTTGAGAATCAGACGGGTAGTTAGCCAAAAACGTCACACTCTGATGATGCTTCCGAGTTTAGAGCAGTCACTGCATGTTACTAGCAGAACGTCGTCGGCAAAATGGCATCGGCAGAAGCGTGCGCATTGTCTGTGAGTCACTCTGCGCAACTCCCGAAAGCGCAAACCATCCGAGTAAGATCTGGCCCGAGACACCACAAAGCGCCCGTACATTTTGAACAGGACAGCAAATTTCGTGGCCAAGACCTCGCCGTATCAGGTAGTTTACGGCAAACTACTAGATATCAGTAACCTTCATCCTATCGGTAGCCGTGCATTCTGACCGGTAGAAGCGAAAAAGAGGAACAAGATCGAACTAAAGGCCACGCTTGGCTCTGTTCTTGGTTTTCATTCCTCGAACTCCTACTATGTCCTCGACGATGGACTGAACAAACGAGTCATCACGCGACGTGACTTGACGTTTACAGATAGTGAGTTGTCACTCAAGTCGCAACTTGTGGCCCTGAGCAGTCGGCCTAAACTCAACTCCCTGTCTCCCAGGCGCTGTCTGGTCCGGAGAAAGACCAATGGCTTGAAGCGATGCGCAAGGAGGTGCGGACTCTTGAATCCTACGGCTCCTTCTTGAATGCCGCTACAGTCGGGTCACACTGTACCCGCGATGTGGACTTTCGCGCTTGAGTGAAGTTTTCTCAATCTTTGAACATGAATGTCTCGACAACGACTTTATGGATTTGAACAGACTCGGGACGGCCTTGAACGGGGATCATCAGAGAAGCCATGAACCGCCGGCTATAGGCAGCGGTGCAACCTGTGGCTTTTTGGCTTCGGGCAAAGATCCCTGCGAGATCGCTCGGGCTTTCCACGTCTCCCAGCCACCGGTCTATCGACAATGAAAAGGCTTCAAGAAGCCAGGCAAATAGAGTCACCACCTCGTAGTGGACGGCCAGGCCTTGCGTCTTGTCTCGTCGGGAAAAACGCAGCTTACTCCGAACCGCAATCGACAGTTTTCTCTAGTTCACTCAATACAATCTTATCTGATGAATGCAGCTGTCAAAACACCACCAACACTCTACGTACATGGGGTTTTTAGGTCGTCTCAGGAGAAATGGAGTGCGGATTTGTCAGTCCGGAATCTCATGCAAAGCCTGCGCTTTCAATCATGATTTGGGCAGCGATGCTTCCAGCAAGATAAAGCTACTGTTCATGTATGCGCAGAGTCGATGGCGTGGCTAGCACACTGCGCGATTGACGTGCCCCCCTTTCTGGCCCTCTCACGGCCCGGACTTAAATCCAATAGAGCATTGCTGCGCTTATTTGAAAGCTACTCTTCCCGACATGCACCCTGATACCCGTGCAATAAAAAAACACTGGAGATGTCGGCGTTTGCCACTCTGTTTTGCGAGAGTGTTGGGAGGCGATCGACCAGAGCTTCGTAGGTAGTCTGGTTGATTCGGTGCCTCGTCGCTTACCGGCGATGCGAGACGCCAAGGGTTCGTATACAAGATATCCAAGCCCCGGGCCAGGGCTCCATGTCCATGTACTTTGGGCTTTCTTATCTCCAGACAATCTAACGTGGTGTAATTTCAAAGTTATGTGTCTTGGTGGTTTTTGCGGACTGTTTACAGACTTTTGAGCAGCACTGTACATGCATGATATGTGCTGTGACTTGAGGCATTTTATCTTTTTTACTGAGTTGTTGTGGACTAAGCGCAGTAGAAGGACTGTTCCAAGCTTATATCTACGGAGTGGGATCTCGTCTAGACCAGCGAGGACAGCACTAGCACACACCGACATCGTACAACTCCCATCATGATCCTCGATGGTTGCTCCTGCCATTGTGGCTCAGGCGGGTACACTCAGTCAGGCCTGAGGACATTATATTCCGTCGCGAGGATAGCAGTTAGGCTCAACTGACTGCCTGGATGTTTTGCTTGGATCTTGTACAGAGTCCGATCTAGATGGAGGCTATATCATTCTAACTTGCTTATAACGTATGATATATATAAAGACCCCCTCAGTCTTCCCTCACACACCCTCCTCTGTCCCTGGCCTTACTGATAGTAGATCTAAATAAGAATAAGGATAAGAATAAGCGCTAGATGCAAGGAAGCTTAACTTTGTAGCAAAGTTCAGTTGATATATTCTTCGGGAATTCCCTCGCCCATGCGGCAAGCCCCGAGCACCACGACGACCTGGGCCTCCAGTGACATGCTCTTTCCCACGCCTGCTTAGCCATGTCGCAACACAACACCGCCCGGCACCGCTTCTTGCAGTAGGACGCAGTGAGTGGTTTGTCCATTGTTAAACAAGAGCCAGGGAAATCAGTAAACTTGTTGTATGCTACAGGACCAGGAAATAACCCAAACACATAGGACATATACACGGGACAGAGCAGCAGAGTCATTTCGCAAACGTACCCGTTTTCTTCCACAAATAACTACTAAACACCGGAGCTCGCAATAATCAAACCAAGAGCAAAACTTCACCCTTGTCGTTTAGACCTTCAATAGAGGTGTGCGCGGCTCCCCTATGTCAATAAGGCTATATATGTGCCCGCCTATTGGTGGCCCCGTGTAGCTAGCTATTTCATGACAATCCTTCTCGGAGGGGTGGTGTCCCTAGCTCCATGTAGTGTACGGAGATAAACAGACCACAGCTGAGTTTATTACGAATGTAAATCAATAAGAGCTTCGCTTTTTATGCGATGGTGGAAAAGATTGCCGGCTGCCTACTGGCTAGCTATGGTGCACTACTACCTGGCAAGCACTCGGTCTCTCTCCCTTTGACGCCACAGCCAAAGCTTGAGATGCCTTCTTTTCAATGTTGAGCAGGGAAAGTGTGAAGATTCACTTGGATCGCTATTGCCGGCCAGTCCAGCTTCTGGAGTGCGGCAGTAAAATGTAGAACTGCCTCAGCTGGTGTATCTAACTTTGCCAGTAAGCCAGGCGGTGCACGCTGCTGTAGAGCAATGTTGCTATGCATTTCAGCGGTTGATATAGTCCCGTATAGCCCCCCTCACTCCAACTGGATTGCTTTCGCCTGCGGGAATACCACAATACAAGGAACCAGCAGTGTGAGGGCCAATGAGGCAGAGCCGTCGTATTGCTGTGGAAAGCCAGTAGGCCGACGCAAAAGAATACAACAGCAATATCCTTGAATGGCTGCCTTTTTGTGTCGTGTCTGCTAGAGGTGCTGAGAGCTGCCTCGTTCCAGGCTAGCTTCACATTATCTCAGGATACAACATGGCCGGCAATATATATGCGACAGTCTCAATACTCAGCTACGATTTCTGCGTCAACATTAGCTACACACATATCAAACTCAGCTGGCCTAACAGTCAGGCAGCCGGGCTTGGGTGGAACTTTGCCATAGAGGATGTAATAGACGCCCTGGGAAATACCCACGCTTCAGGGCGCTCAGTGCTTGGTGTGCAGTCAAGCTAGAGGTACACTACTGTTCAAAGTCTGTAAACAGTCCACAGAAACCACCAAGACAGCGGCCCTTTGCAGTACCGACATGTCAGGCAAAAACTGTTCCAAGCTGGGATCCGATCGACAAAACGGGAGCTACGGAGAGAAGCAGGGCGTGCAGGCAGTGACTTTCGGGGTGGTTACGCGGGGGCATACCTGATTTCCATAGTATCTCTGTTTTGTTCGTGGTTTGCTTCTGCGTTGTTTTTCCATTCTTGTCCTCTTTTCTTTTGTTTCTGTCGAGTAGAGGAGGAAGGCGAGCCACAGGCTTGCTTGGGAGCATACGTGCTTCTCTCGCCCGAAGCCCGTGGTCAGTCTTGCGGAGGGTTAATTCTGACCGGTAACCAATCCGGCGTCGTTGGGCCTAAGCGATACCAGTGGAGGTCGAATATATTCAGTGTGATTCAGTTGGATTCAATTCAGTTCAGTCAGATGAACTTGCACTCTATACGTCCCCAGTCATCATCATATACGCTTGAATATAACGACGAAGGTCTATACATATTGCTCTCCAAACCCTTCGGAATGACCCAAAGCTGGGTTCCCCAGGCCGCAAGAACATGCGACGTGGCCGGCACAATGCTGTTCAATCTGGACATGACTGGGACTATTAAACACGGATACTATAGAACCTAGGAGAAGAGATCATTGTTCGGCGCATTCTGGATCTCGGTTCGCGAGGACTTTCCCCCCGACTTTGCGCTGTTGAAGAAATGGCTCATAGGCTGCTCGTCCACTGTGACGCGCCAGCTTCTGGTAACCGCCAGGCTTCTAACTTCGTCAAGCAACAGCTAGACCACAAGGCGCAAGCTCAGTTCATCGTAGTCACGACTGTTAAACAGCCAGTCGCCATGATCCGACTATTATCCACGATTGGCTCAGGCTCGTGGAGAACACAATCGCCGACGATGGCACTACTCTTGCGGATAACCACAGCTTGACGAGACTAGGCTCACAATGAGCCTGGTTGAAGGCGAAATGGCCGTCACAGGCACAAAAGGACATGGAAAGGATAAGTCGGTGCGGCCTGGAGACCGGAGATGGGCCACTGCCATTCAGGCAGTCAATGCTGAATGCTGGGCGATAGCACCGTTTATCGTGGCTGCGGTCCAATATTAGGCTGCCAGCGGGTAATACGAAAGAAGCCTTCTGGGGGGATTGGCTCATTACGAGGACTCACAATGGTTGGTCCTCTAATTAGGCAGAACTTGAGTTGACCGGGATACAAAGGCGTAATCCAGTGGTCGCTATCGCCTCTTGCTCTTCGATGGCCATGAAAGTTATCACTCGATTGACTTCAAGAAACATTGCCAGGTCGACAACATTATCACGCTTTGTCTGCCACCTCATAGATGTCATCTATCCCAGCCTGTTGATATATGCTGATCTGGGCTTCTCAGGAAGGCATATGGTTGAGAAATCGAGCATCCGATCGGGTGCTCGACGAGCCATGTTTCCAGGCTTGGCTGTCGTGATCTACAGCAGACCATCATCTGACAGTCCAGAGTAGAGGGGTCTCGGGTCGCTGGGTAATGGTTCAGGCTTCGTATGGATAGTTTGCCAGCTCCGCATGTCGTGGTTGATAAGCAAGGCATAATTGCAGAGCCCGAGGACACTTACCACTGCAAAACAACCCTCCGAAACATAATCCTCTGAGTTTTCCAAGTTCAAGAGCGAGCCGCACATAGCACATTGGCCATTGCATCGGTCAACTTACACTTATCACTATGCGTTTTACCTGACAAATGACCATCATAATGAGATCGCACCGCGAAGTTGAAGTCGTCCAGTTTGCTAAGTAGCGAGTATCTATATGGGGACTGAAGTCATATATGGAGTGCCAATGACTAGAACATCGTGTCGTTATCATAAGAACTGCTTGTCAAGCTTGTTGACAGAGTGAGACCTAGAACTTATTCATTGCATACATACTTCGGCTGTTTATTCACGTCGGCCAAGCACATGGTATGCACCCGTTGGCACATGCACGTTTCTCCGTTTTACATCACTTGAGTTATATTGTTGGCACTTGATGCAAGTATCTGTAGCTTTTGCTGTCTCATTCCTTATAGTGTCATCGGCCTTCGGGCTTACTTGAGTAAAGCAGGAAGAAAATCTTGGCTATACCGGGCGCTATTATTGTCAGGAGCTAGCAGACTCTGGAGGGCCATGGGTCTATTCGGTGATGTAGATATGTACATGGTTGGATACCTGAGAGACTATATCAGTATGCCTTGATAAGGGGGTACTGTTGAGAAGGTGGCTGTAGGCTACAGGTAGCTCTAGCCCTCTTATCAATGAAGCTCTGGCAATGCGCAGATACCTGTAACAGTCAAGCCACGAGAGGCTAGCCCATAGACCTCTATGTGCTCTTCCATGAAAAGCTCGATATGGAATCTGTAATGCGGTGCAGAAGTAGTGACGGAGGGGTAGATACTGGCTCAGCTAGACAGCTTTCGGAAATGTATATAAGACTTCTGTTCCCGCCCATAGCAGACAGCATTTCTTCTTGTACTCTTCATCCCTACACCGATCGCTTACTTCCAAAGCCTCACCTCTACCTACCGTCCTGCAAAACTTGATTTCCATCGTGTTCTTATTCCATCTTCGACTCTCTCTCCTTCCAACCCAAAGCAAACCAACCAAGATGCAACCCTGGGCTGTTACCTTCTTCCTCGCCTTTGCTGGCACTGCCGTGGCAACTCCTGCTCCTGCACTCAAGAGCAATGATATCGCCGCTAGAGCTGTCACGGACTGCTTCATCTAAATGTTCGGATGCTACTGCAAAGTAGAGGGGGAACTGCGTGCTGTGGACATGTCTTTCTGCATGGGGGATGATGATTAGATAGGGCTTACCTCCTATACGAGCTACAGATACCGGCGCTCGCCTTTGAGCTTGATTACAATACTTTTCCTTCTGAAAGCGTATCCTTGACGTGAACTTGTGTGTAGCCCATATGAGCCTTGTCGACTTTCTGTGCGGTAAACTGGCCTGGAAGTCTTTCAAGGGGGGCAGGCCTAGAGAGGAATCGGGCGGAAATGTCCCCTGTGAAGCAGTCCACCTCACAGTCACAGGTGACAGCAAAAGGTGAAGGACTCTCCTCGGCTTTATACCCGGCTCGGTGAGTGGAGCTGGAGCTGGTAAGACGGTGATGTTTGTTGTCGACATTTGGCAGAGAGGTGGAAGAAGACAGCTAGTTATTCGGTCATCTACTGGTAGAGGCCTTTTGGCTAGGGTCGTGTGCAACACCATGAGAGAAATAGGACATCTTGGGCATGTCCGGCAACACAGCCAAACGGATACTTTCAACACCATCGCACTGCTTAGAAGGCACGAAAGATCAAGCTGGACTGTTCATGGATGATGCCGGTCAGGAGAACCCAGATAGCCCTCGTCGATGCAGACTACAAGTTGGAGGGAAGGAATAGAGCTTCCAGGAATCGGAGCATCGCTTCTGGCGTTCATTTCACTTTGCACCATGCACTAGTGAATGGTTCTTGGCAATAGGCATGAAAAGGCTAGCAGTCATCAACCCAACCTGTCTTATGGGGCGATGGAGGTGTTTTCATGGCGAGATCAGTGCTAGCTATATTCGACGAGGCTCTGCTGTTATCCAAAGTCCTGGTCGGTTTGGTATATGGCAAGTTGTACAGAGTAAGTTCCTGACGTCTGGGACTGTCTGGCGAGGTGTATAAGTAAGTATCCGGACTATTAGAGATCACAGCAATTCCATTTTTACACGCTGATATTCCATGCCTTCGACAGAGCTTACACTGTCCAAGCCGCCTAGCACGAGAGATACGCAAGGTAGCCTGCCGGGAAGGGCATTTACTGTCTCCGCATTGACTTGAATATATTTATCGTCTACGGGAATCGCAGGGATCCTACGACGCAGGTGTCTCAGCATTAAGGCCCAGGTACCTGTCTTATACTCCAAACTGAACCAGCCGTGATCGTTGAGGGATGTCGCACAGATCTTAGCACTACTAAGCTAGCGGCCATGATGATCCATCTCAGGCTGTTTGAATGCATCTTGCACTTCTTGCTGGAATCTGTAGGCCGGCTCACACAGTCGCTTGGCTTCAAAACATTGCCTGGCCCCTGTAATCAAGGTACTATTGACCGCGTTGCCTGAGAATACTCTGCTGTTATACCACTCCTTACTCCTCAAAGCTGCCATGTAGCGAAATATGAATCTTGAGGTCATTTATGCTGACATTTCCATATTCCGCTCCATGTGGAAAGTTAAACGATCAATGTCTGTGCCTAAAATCACTAGGTGCTAACCTTTGAAGATGAGTTGGCTGATAACGAAATAGAGACAGTGCATTGACGTATAGTTTGGTTGACGATGCTTGCATAGTAGCAAACCATACATGTACAACACAGCACTAACTCGTCTGGCACATACATGCCATGTTCCAGAGGTACATGCGCCCGGGAAACTATTGCTATATAGGCCCTTGGACTGCATGTAGCGGACATTGTGCCAGAGCATGCCCAAGTAGATAAGGATATAAGAATACAACACGCGACTGTAGGCCCTAGTACAAGCACTTCATAGTCGAAGGACAGTAATGCAAGCAACGGCATGTTACTTCATTAGTAGTATCTTTAACTCCCATATCTTTCATTCACCGTCGGTTGATCTTCGTTATCCTGGTAGATAATAGATACATCCAAATCACGTCCTTCATTCGGGCCCCCCGCGCCTGCGTGGCGTTGAAGAGATGCCCAACCGACTGCTCGCCCACCACGACGCATCACCCGTCAGCAAGCGCTGGGCTTTCAACTTTCTGAAGCGACAGCCAGACCTCAAGACGCGTATCCGCCGTAGATGCAGTTACGAGAGGACCAAATGTGAAGACCCAGCTATTATCCGCGGCGGTTCAGGCTCGTGGATGATACGATTGCGAAATACGTTATTCACCTAGCTGACATCTACAATTTCGATGAGACTGGCTTCATGGCGGGCCCCATCGCAAGCGGAAGGGTTGTCATAGGCACGGAAAAGCGTGGAACGGCCGGCCGAATCAGTGCAGTCCGGAAACCGAGAATGAGTTACAGCCATCCAGGCGATCAGCACTGAAGGTTGGGCAACCGCGCCGTTCGTCGTGGCTGCAAGGCCAATATAACCTCGCCCACTGGTACCAGGAGAGCAGTATCCCCAGAGATTAGGCCATTGCCACGACTCATAATCGCTGGACCGACTACCAGACGGGTCTTGGGTGGCTCCAGCATTTTGATCGGCACACCAGGGCCCGGTCAACCGGTCGCTATCGTCTTCTCATTCTAGATGGCCATAACAGCCACCTCTCGATCGACTCTGAGAAGTATTGTGTAGGAAAACACGTAGTCACACGTTGTATGCGGACTCATTGGTCTCATCTGCTCCAACCTCTCAATGCGGGGTGCTTTAAGCCTCTCAAACAGCCATGTGGTTGTGAGCTTGAGCATCTGATCCGGCGCTCGGTAGCCCATGTTTTCAAGACTGATTTCTTTCTGGCTTTTCATCCTGCCTACGAAGCTGCTATGACAGAAAGCCATATCAAGGCAGGGTTCAAAGTGAGCGGGCTCGTTCCATTGAACGGAGAAAGCGTGCTATCAAAGCCTGATGTGCGGCTACTGACTCCAACATTGATCGAGGGGGGGCTCGCTTCCCGAACCTTGGATTTCCAAGACGCCAAAGACACTGCTAGAGGCTGATAATCGATCGGAATATCTTGAAAGGCGACCGAGAAGGCATAAGAGCAGCTCCCCAACATCACGTATCCAGGCACTGGAGTCACTTTTAAAAGGAACGGAGGAAATCATGTACCAGAACACCGTGTTGGAGTCTGAGGTCTAAACACGCCAACAACCAAATGAGGCGCTTAGCAGGGGGTGTAGAGCAAAAGTATAATGTCTATGGAATGGAGAAGAGACGGCTGTAGACGAGCGAAGGGATGAAGCTGACCAGGGAGACGTTGATGCGCAGGTGATGGCCCAATTATCAAGAAGTAGTGGCCAGGGAAGGCTGGCACGGGCGAGCGAAAAGCAATGTGGGAGATGTAGCAGGACGGGCCACAATGCAGGGACGTGCCAAGTAGCTGTATAAATGTCTGGAGAGCAGAATAGAGATCAGGTTGAGTCGAATGAGTACTGTGACGTAGTTTGTTTGAAGATCCTATGTCGAAGATTGGCAAAAGTGAGGCCAGTGTTTATCAAGTAGTTTAGCCATCGCGCTTGTAGATCACAGGCAAGTCAGTGCAATGAAAATCGTAGCCTTCTCAGCAAAAGACGCGGACTCAAGACACTGCAAAGCACGTGGCCAATTAAGCTGCCGGTCATCACTGCCTGACGGAGCTAACTGCAGGCACCACAGTCACGAGCCCCCAGTCGCACCGACCTCCTTTGCACTACTCCCCCACAATCTGATCATTACCCGCAAGCCAACATCCATTTGACCAACTGCTTATCAGCCCATCGAGAATATCTTCGTTGCCACCAGCAGGTGGTGAGGGTGCCCCGAGCATATCACAAGATATAAAGCTTGAAAGCTACGGTCAGTAGCTTGTTGACCGTCAGTAGCGAGTTTTATAGGGACCCATTTGTTGGATTTCCAGTCTCTGACATTCTCAGAAGACTTGATATATCCGGATACTGTGGGCGTATTTCCACAGCATCCTGGGCATATATGCTGCACTTAAAGAGTTCCGAGCTCCGGCATGGTCCGAGAAGTCTCTTGGGATGTTTGTACTCTGAATCAGCTTGGCATCAGACGACAAGCTGGTCTGCTGGCAAGTCAGGGCGGAAATCTCAGCACCTACTTACCCACTTACTACTACGAGAATGGAGTAGTTGAACCCATCAATACACAAGTCAACTCAACTGTAATTGAACTTGCAGGTCGGGTCCTATACTAGAAGAGCTCCTTAGAAATGGCCAACTCTGTACCAAATGCAACTCCAAGCAAGTCAGCCCAGGCTTCACTATTAATCTCAAGCAATGGCTACTGCCTCAGTACATCCGACTTGGAAGTGCCAGAGAACCCAGCAGGCCACTAGACCAAGGGCAGAGAGTGTAAGAAGTGCAAGCAAGGAGAAGATCAGCTATTTACGGGGCGTAAATGCGTTGTCTGTCTCGCGTCGCCGAGATGACCCCTGCGGGTGCTTTGGACAAGGCGTGGGTGAGCTTAAGAGATCTTGGCTTGTCGGTTGGTAGAGAAGCAGGAAATCAGGAAGCGAAAAATCAAGGACCGATTAACCTTAACGTATCTGCCGTTTACCAGGAAGCTCTGCTTGTACCATCCCGCATAGAAGATGAACATGCCGCTCGGCCATTCAACTAGCCATGGATGCTAACTGCGTCACTCGCAAGTAATAATGCATATGTCAGTGCCACGCCACATCCAGGCGGCAGGAACTGACTCGTATTCACGCGCTTCTTCTTCTTAGCGCCGAGAGGACGGTTTCTTCTCTGGACTACCAGGTCCATTATGTTGATACGATGAATTCGAGATTGTGGGATAACAGTTGGGTAAGGGAGAGACTGAGCAGGCACGGGACAATAGCACATGACTGACTGTGAGCCCAAGTACATATCTCACAGTCAAAGGACCCAGGGGAGAGGCTAGGAGAAGAACAACCAATACAGGCCATTCCACGATACGATCAGATCTGGAATATGGGCTAGGAATATCCTCGTAGGGCTAGCAAACTAGCGACCTTCTAGAAACGTTGGAAGAAAGTTTAGCTAAATACCGCCCCAAGGATTCATTTTTCGATCTTATTTTCCTATCTCCGGCTGCCGAGCGGTTCACTGCCTATTTTGATCTTATTTCCATGCTTGATCGTGAGCAATAAAGGCACGGCTACAGTAGCAGCCTGCCGCCCATAGACAGTATAGAGTCCGAGCAAGATACGGTCGGGAAGCATAACCTCGAGTGCTAGTAGGCCAGTACATTGAAAGAGGAAACACCTGGAGAATAACACGGTAGGAGGGGAGGCAGGCTTTAGGCTGGCGTCGTTTGTTCTTGTTGATTCCAGTAGGTGAAAAATACATTTGAAACAAATCAAATCAACGGGCCTCAGTCTCATGTCACGCACACCCAGTGCACACTGACTGTAACGGCCGTTGTGCACTGCTACTCTTCGTGATTGAGAAGCTGTTGTCGAATGGCGATTAAATAGCGCATTGCCAGCATCCAACTACTGGACATGTGAGCCGGGGCTGGGCTGGGCGAGACGCAGTTTTGTTTATAAATGCGATAGCTTCGTTGCGCTCATCTCCCCCTGTCCCCTGTAAGCGCCACGCGCGTCCCTGAGGAACAACTTTGTTCTCAAGCTCCTCGGGCTGTTCAGAGGCAGAAAGACCCTGGTGCAAGCCCTGATCAAGGGAGATGCCCTCCGCGTATGCACCATAATGGTCTAATCACGATGCAAACGACGTCGCCTAGTCGTCACTGTGGCCAGAGCTCTCGCGCTGGCCTTCCATCGTGCGTTGCCGACGCCCCATAGAGGCACCGGGAGACGACTATCCTCACATCCAGGCTAGTTGGTAAGGTAAGAGAATGGTAAGATAGTTTCGAGCTCTTAAAGCTCGGCCCTCTATATACGAACGCGGCAGGGCCGACGTTTACATTCGTCCACGCTCCTGGTGGACGAGTCTCCGCTGGAAGTCAGGCTCTCATCATTCTCTTCGACGCGTCGTCTTCAACCCCGGGTGCTTCTATTTTCTGCAGCGTCCTGTTTTTCATGCTCTTTGGTTTTTTCTTTTGCCCTGCCTTTTCGGCATGAACGCAGTCCAGACGAAGGACAAGGCGTCCGACTTGCTTAAGAACGTAGCCAGAAAAGGCGTGCACCCCAAGTGTGAAGCCGGGGATACACCAGACTCGAGCCCCCGGTTCGCAACAGACGAGGAAGAGGAACAATACTACATACAACAAAAACAGCAGCTCCTGACCTCCGCGTGAATATATTATCTCTGCAGCTCTACACCTGTGTCTGCATCCATACTCTTGTAGTATCTTCACATCACCTACAACTGCACTGCCGGCCCATACCGCTACCGTCGTAGTCTCAGCACTCCCATCTACCTACCCCGTACCTACTCTACCGTTAGCTACGTCTCTTCCTTTTTTTCTTCTGATATAATCACCTATTCCCCCTTCTCTTTTTCACCACGCCATCATGTAGTTTCCGACGCTTGTCCAATTACTCTCCATTGCTGCCTTGCTGTCTACCCAAGTCAGCGCAGGCGACAAAAAGGTCCCGGATCCGCATGCGCTTGGCATTTACATACCTCCTGAGGAGACAGTGACCGGCTGGACGGAAGTCGGAGCCACTGGTGGCTTTTATTCCAAGGTCTTCGTTTCTAAAAGCCCCTCATTCATTCAGGTCGCTGAGCTGAAAAACACAGCACCCTATTTCAAGTCCTATGAAGCTTTGCTGAGTATCTGGGAACATGAAAGCGCTCTCACAGTGGGAAGTCTTAGAATGATCATCTACTCACAAGTTGTCGGGTCCGATCTCGACATTATCGACGATGCCCTGGAAAAGCTTGGTCATGACCGTCACGGCGTAGAGGTGATTTCTGGAATCGATATTCCAAGAGACTCCTCCGATTATGCTGTAATCTGGAGTATCTTGAGTGCCGCGTCTTTTGCCAAGGATGCGGTGGAAATGTGCACTTTGTACGAGGATATGAGCAACAAGTATGTTGAATCGTTCAAGATTGGCAGATATGACGGCTCTGATAGATGGGTCCGTATTACCTTTGGTACCAATAGGGAGTAATATACTCACGGGGGCTTTCGAGGTGCTGTCATGAGCGGCATGATCTATTGAAGGCCACAGTAACAGTCCCCTACAGGCTCACAAAACATATTTACTCACAGATAGTAGCAAGACTTGGTTAGTTGTTTCCTTGTGAGCTCAAATACAGTCATCACGTTTGCTACACTTATCCTCCGCTCTATTCAGAGTTTGCTCGATCGGGCATGTTACTACAGGTTATAGCCATGTAGTGTGAAGAGCCATATTGCCTCGTTGGTAGTAGTCCGAACATACAGTGAGATGACAGTAGTAACAAGGGTCTGTTCAAGCCTTTCCCGATTTGAGAGCACTCTAGGCAGGATATCTCCATCGGCTTCGTAATATTCTTTCTGGCTGACGTAGGGCGAGAACAAGAGTAGTCCTGCATACTCACTGCCAATGACTATATGTGGAAGGGTGATATTCGTATGCCGATCACGGGTCTGTGCATGAAAGTTGCTGTTGGTGCTGTATGGTATAGACAGTGGTCATTCTTGTTGGCCAAACAGAGCCCTTCATCATAGAAAACGTCGCCACCCCTCGGCGTAGCTTAGAGCAGGTTGGTTTCCTTTGCGCTTTTCTCTCTTGCATATCTGGTCAGCTATGAGCGGAGTTATATATTGCATCCAATGTCCCCTAGTAACGTATACATGCACTAGCATTCACATGGCTGGTCAACTTTGAGTACTGGGCATATATAGCTATAGCCTGGTGTCGGCCTCTGCGAGTTCTAGGACTCGGAGTACAACATATACAGGATGTGGACAGCTGATCTCATAGGCCTTTTCCGCGAGTCTATTGTTGAGCACCAGGTGCAGGTTCTTGTCCCACTGAGGGACTTGGCTGCAACTGCAAAGACCCATGGGGGGCATCGCAGAGCAAATCGTAGCTACATATCCCAAGTACCAAAGGCAATGTGGATATACTAGACAACCAGACACTGCTACAGCATAGGTATGGGCTCGTACAGTTTGACTCTTCGCAAGGTCACATGGTAAGCTAAGAGCCATCATGCTCGCTACTACTGTGCTCTAAGGAGACGGACACTATCTGTGGCTCCTGGGGAACCATTTACTTCGCAAGGCTGTAAGCGAAATAGACTGGATACTGTTGACTAGCATGTTGATGTAAACGGACGCTGCAAAACTCGATCTCGAATGTCTTTTGCACGTCATCTCGGGTAACCCAGCGCAATCTATCGCTGGAACAGTGACAAATTCAATTGCCCCCTGCGTGCCATGGAACAATATGATCGTTTGCTAAGAGATGCCAGACTCTAGCTGCCCTCAGCAGCTTACAGTGCTTCTGCTTCACGATTCTACATATATGCATACCGCGCAGACAGGCTGGCGTGCTGCGAAGCTAGGCAAACCGTTACTGAGGAATGCTGGATTCCTTCGACGCAGTATGTTCTCAGTATAACAGCCCATAGACTTCTCCGCAAGGTCGTCCAACACCACGCAGCCGATCGGACACCATCTACCTGCCTTCTACCCACGTCTCTTGCCACCATTCCAGTGTCCCCTGCCTATATCAAAAACAATGTGTACCACAGACTACACGCCTTAACCTCTTAGTGACTAGTGGCTTCAGTATCTCGTTGCCCACAAATTGACCCAAGCACAAACCTAGCTAGCCTCGGCCTTTGTTCCGAGTTCCCTGTTGCATTAGCAGCATTTCGTGAAGGGCCGCTTCGGGACATCGGCCGATTCTCGACCATTACATCTTGGACTCTAGATACTCCAAAGCTTCTGTCGGTGTTTGAGCAATAAATGCTATCAGTTGCTTCTTTTACCAATAGCCCGTTGCCTGCCTACGGTTGTCATGCGCCACGGCATCTCGAGACGTGCATTCGTGTTAGAGTGTAGCCCTTGCGCGGGAACTCAGCCCAAGAGGGGCTTGCTCTTGAAATAGCTACATAGTGCACGTAACAGTCAGCACTATCCAAAGCCTCATAGGAAGGACACCGAGGTACAATACTGTCCTCAAATATATGCCCTGCATTCGCCGCGGATTCGGGGTTTTTGCTTTGATTTGAATATACTTACTCTGCGGATTTGTTGTGTGTTGATCACCGATGAAGATAAGGGTCAGGAGCTGCGGACAGCGGACAGCGGACAGCGGACAGCGGACAGCGGACAGCGGACAGCGACAGCGGACAGCGCACAGCGACAGCGCACAGCGCACAGCGGACACAATGGCAGAAGACTCTTCAGAGGACAAAAGAGGGCAGAGTGCTGGCAGTTTCTTCCCCCCCCCCTCATCTGACAATAAAGCCAGCTTAATGGGGGTGCTGTAGTAATCACAAGTCTCATAACACATAACCAAATCTAACAAAACCGGTCACAATCCATTGAGAACCCGCAGAAAGACTTTCAGGGCCGCCCCCACAACATCAGATATTCATCTTACTGCCATGCCCGCCCACACGATCAAAGCTCGACTCACATGGAACAAAATCAAGACAAGCTCAGCTCCTCCCGGCTCATATCCGTGCAATCCCCGTCGTTTGACAGGGATAAAGGAAAATACGGCATCTGCAAGGAACGCATGGTGGCAGCTCTTATTATTAGGCCATTGGATGAGTATATTGCAGAGTACTGTGACCTTTTGTAGCAAGCTGGATGGGAGAACTACCATCAGGACACCAAGATCCGTGGTCTAATGAGAGGCATTGACGACGCCCTTTACGCCAAGATAATCACAGCACCGACTTACGACAAGCTATCAGACCAGATTGAGTGCTTGCGTCAAGTCTCTCGGCGTTTGGAAGGAGTACAGAGACAGAAGAAACACAAGAACCCCCGCCTATCTTCGGCAAACCCGCAGGGTTCTATAGGGGCCACCCGGTGGACATCGTTGCCAACACTACGCAAGCGAGAAACAGACCAGCTCACAAGCCAGGACCGGGCCTCCCAACAGACGATGCCTATCGAGGCAAAGTTCCAAAGTGGGCTTCGGGAGAGGAGATACAGGCCCGGAAGCAAGCATACACCTGCTTGCGCTGTGCTCGCAAAGGCTGCTTGGCTCGAGTATGCACGATGAAACCTGCGCAGAGCCCGAACAGGCAGGCCACACCGGCGTACAATCAGGAGTCATGGGCAGATCGCTCGCTACAAGACGTAACTGCAAGTCCCGTAACGCTAGGGCTCTGCCTTACTGGGAAGGTTGAAGCACATGTGAAGCCGACGTAGTGAGAAGTGACAACGGATACAAGCTATTCCACCACCGGACACCTGAGGGATACAAATGTCTTTCTCCCTGTCCTGCAGAGATCGCCCCTCTGGTAAAAATCCGGGACTTCTCGATATTGATGACGAGACTGCCGGGACTTCCACTATTCTAACTCGGACGGTCCTTTACAGCTTGATCGAGAAGGTCCATGGCTTTTCGAACTTGCGAAATCTGTCGCTACTATGTGTACTTGGACCTCACCTCATCGACATAGTGCTTGCTTGGTTTTAGAGACTTTACTACGAACTATAGGAGCGCCTAATCACATAATGGACACATTCACAGATGAAGACCAACTTCATGTTTATCTGCTGCATCCTGCATCTAGCCATACCTTCAAATCAGCTGTATAATTCAACCAAGCACTGGAATGTGCAAACAAGATTCGCCAAAGCCTCCACCTGGTCACCTTCACCCATGGTGACTTTAGAGCCTGCAAGATTCCCATTGATGAGGATGGCCATTTGCCGGACTTTCTTGATTGGGAGCTAGCCTGCGGCACTGCCATCAACTCACGGACGGTTGGCTTATACATAGGTGCCACGTGAGTTCTAATAATGAACTTGGCTTGAAGCCTCCAGGCGGGCAGGTCCTACTTCTGGTAATCTAGTAAGTGCCATTTCGAATCTTGAGGTGTACCTACGGACTCCAACGCCCGTCGAGGAGGAGGCTGAAGAGCCGGCCCCTTGGGTTTCAGCGATCCCAAAGATCGTGCTTGAAGCTCGATTTGAGTCAGAATACACCAAAGGACGGGCTGCAAGGCACAAGACAAGGGCAGCTCCCGAGACCTAATTCTAGAGGCCATACAGTCTTCTTTGCGGGGAACAAAAGCAGTTATGTACAAGGCAGCCTTACTGAAGGCCGGGCCAAAGGGCCTTGAGCAGGCGGGCGAGGTGCTATGTAGGCGCCTGGGGGCAAAGGAAATCTGACTCCGGAAAAGAAATGGCAGTGGCAGCGGAGGAAGGCAACCAAGCAGTTGGCCATATCAACGGTGATGCGCAGGTAGCGGCCGAATTCAGTTGTTGATCAAAAGGCAAGTGCTTTTCAGGTCTGATCCGTATTGAAAAGCTGCAGGCAATCAACTTCAGCATTTGATAGGCTATGCTGTCTGTGGCAGTTCTGCAACTTGGGCATGTGCAATATATCCCATGTCTTGGACTTTTGTTGGCATGAGAAGGACAGCCCCCGACATGTAGCTGTTGGCATCAGCTACAGGCAGTGTCCCTATTATTACGGTCAGTAGTAGTAGGCTGACGAGGCTGGCAGAGTCAACGCTACGCGTTCTAAATCGGCTTGGATACCAACAGGCCATTCGTTCTTATCACGATCAATCAGCTCATAATACCTTTACTACAAGGAGCCTCATTGCATAACGCCCCGTCACGCATTAGCCGTTTCCCACATGATAAACTTCCGGCTATGCAGGACAAGCTGCGACAATCAAAGGGTAGTCAATTTTGGCCTACGAGCAACCAGTCAACCTCTCTATACACGGACCTATTTTGCGAGCCTGGACTTTTGCGCAGGCGTACTGCAGCCCAGTGCGGCTAGCAACACCGACACCCAAGCTAGACAAGATTCAGAGATCGGGACACCCAAGATATGATGGGCGTATCACTCACTCATTTTCAGTGTAAAACCGTACGCTGGCCCATCTGTACCCGTCATCGTCTGTGCCAATCTGAAGCGAGTCCACAACCCGATTGCCCATCCCCTGGAACTGGGAGCACATTTCCATACCGTCCGTCGCAAACGATGCTGCACTCAAAAGATTCCAGATTTCAATGTCAGCTGTAGAGTCCTTTGAAATAAGGATACCCTCAATCGCCTGGCTTTGAGAAGGGTCATGGCCCAATGCCTCGAAGGTTGCATCGAGAATGTCGCGATCGGAACCGATAACATCGTCGTAGATAATCTCTTCAAGACTTCCCACAGCGAGCCCAGTTTGATCTTCCCAGATACTCAGCAAAGCTTCATAAGAATCGAAAGTGTTTGTTGGGTTCTTCAGTGAGTCGACTTGGATATAGTTGCACTTTTGAGAAAGGAAGACTCTGGCGTAAAAGCCCTCATCGGTTGTGGCTACCCTATAGCCATACTTCCCGTCATCGCTGATTTCAAGACCGAGCTCACTGGGAAGACGGACCTTCTTATCGCCTGCAATGGCTCGAGTGGAGAGCAAAGCAACCATGAAGACAGACGGGAAGAGATTGGAAAGCCACATTGCGGTAGAGACGTTTCGAGACAAAACGGTAGGGAGGGATACTACGCTTAACAGTATCGTTTAGTTTGACTTTTTCAGTGTGTATCCTTGGAGCCAGCACTTGTGAATGGCATGAAGATCGCACGAATAGCGATGAAAATATAGAAGAGGAGGAGAACGGTGCAGAAGGAGGCAGTGGTGAATAAACAGGAGAAACCCAGGTACAATGGAGATGATGAAGCCTTTATAAACACGAGCAATGGCGCGGGACGAGAAAATTTCAGGGAATTCAGGCTCCGGGCTGCCGGCGGCCAGGAGTAGCCAGTGCTCTATGGCAGTGCACGGAAGCCCTTGGGAGCAGAGTGCATGTGCTACCGTGGACCAACCCTTGTAATAGACCGCCCCCCCC
>NETT01000056.1:46269-69104 GCA_003449175.1 Ceratocystis smalleyi | reverse complement strand
CCTCCCTTACTGAGCAGCATCCCCACACCTTGTCCCTCTCTTTACACTGCTGCTGAGATCTGTGCTGTGGCTGGCTCCTCTGGTGGAACCATCGGTGGAGGGGGCGGCGGGCGAATCGTCCGTCTTCCATTGCTTTTGTAGTACAGCATCACGTCGCTACCGCTTTTCCATACATGGGCCCGGAGTGTGGCGAGACTCATGGATACAGGCAGCAGCTGGTCGTTGCAGTATAGCTCTAGATACTCTTCCGGATTAGGTCTCGCTTCTTCTTCTTCTTCGTCTTCTTCGTCTAGAGCGTCCTCGCCCTGTTGGTTCTGGGGCGCCATCCCGTCTTGCGCAGCCCCCCCGGAGCCTAGGCCCAGTCCCATGCGTCCAGGCTTAATTTTAGGCTGGGGGATGGGATCAATCTTGTCCGCCACATAGCCTAGAATCTTGCGGACACGCAACATCCTGTTGGCATTGAGACGGTTGTTGCCATCAGCCGGAGCTATGCGTGGCAGACTGTCTTGCCAAGGGTGCAGCACAAAGGACACTTTTACAGGCTCTTTGTACGGCATTAAGCCTTGTAGCAAGACGTCGCCCAGCCACATGGGGCCACGCTTCTCAATGACATCGGCATCGCTTCCTACACTGGATACTGTGCCCATGTAGATATTGGCGCTGCCGCCGGAGCTGGTTTCCTCCTGGATAATGACTTTGGTCTTGGGCGGGAATACAAGCGTTGGTGTCTCGGATGGGAGACTCGGCATCAGGCGTGTCTCAACAGGCTGGTCGGGCAGTTCAAGCAGTTGCTTGTCATACTCCATGTGTATCTTCTGTATCGTGCCATAGAACGAGTCGTCCACCTCTTTCTCTAGGATCGAGGCTGTCTCGCTCTCTTCGGCCTTTTCGTCTATAGCCGCGGGCGTCTTTTCAGCTGTAGGAGCAGATACAGTGCGGTTCTTTTGTTTCCCAAACGACATGCCCATGTACAGTTTCTTAAAGCCCATGCCCTTGCCGTCCTTGTCTTTGGTGTCCTTTTCCTTAGCGCTGTCATCCTTGTCTTCTTCCTTTTCTTTAGCGACTGGAGAGTCTACAATAGGGGATGCAGACGTATCTCCGTTGCCGACCAGCCCCGTTGAATGCCCATTTTTGAGCGCTCCGTCAGCCAGTATTACAGAGGAGACATCGTCATCCTGTGAAGCCCGGCTTAACTGGGACAACTGGCTGGCAACAGGAACTAACGGCGTGCCAACGCTCAAGTTTGCCATTCTGTTTGTAGGCGGAGTCAGTCCCTGGTCTGCCAATGGCAAGCCTTGCGAAGTAGATTCAAGGCTGTTCTGCAGGGGAACACTCTTGGTCTTTCCTAGACGCAAATCAATTGCATCATTGAGCTTCTGGCGATATACTTCGTCACGACGGACTTCCTCATCGACAAGCCCAGAAAAGAGATAACGCAATACCCATTTTCCGAGGTTGATTCGCTGATCCTCACGGAACTCGATGTCGGGATCAACCTTCATTGTAAGCTCGTCAACGTACATCTCTGCATCAAAACAGTTGTATGGCTCGAGAATTACCGTCAGACTGCCTGAGCTGATATCCACAGAGCACCACGGAGCAACGGCCTCAATAGTGTTCACCTCGGGCAAGATGCTTAGCAGGTCACGCTTAGCATAATTTGCGATGGGGATGCCTTGGATCAGGTCCCAGAGAAGAACCTCGCCGGCTGTATCCAACGTCAACACCCGCCGTCTGTCGTTGAGAAGCACGTGTTTGACAAGCCCGTTCTGACCTTCAATTGTCTCCTCAGCCAGGTGGTGAATTGGCTCGACCGTTGAGGTTTCTGGATCCTCAATGGCAAAGTTGTTGCTAGGTGCAGGATTTTCTCCATCTCTGCGTACGAATGCTGGAAAACCAGCGGTATTTGAGATTCTCAAAACACTGGAGGCCGGGATATGCGATGGGAGAACGACAGCAGGCGTTGTAGCTACGGCCGTCGAAGATAGAGCCCGCTGGTGCGCTCCGACACCCTCCGCAAGATGCCTACCCTCAACACTTCCAAGACGCACACCATCCGTATTGACAGTATGCCAGCGGTTGATTGACGAGCTGGCTGTTGACGTCCAGAAGAAGTCGCCCGCGGGTGCAATGCGAAGTACGCCGTTGTTTTCCTTGGCTAGAGCCAAGGACAAGCCACGGTCTAGGTCCTCCGCCACGCCACGCACATCAGTCTTGACAATCAGGCCTGACCTATCTGCACTGTAGAAAAGGCTCAAGTCGGGCGCTTCGGAGGCCAGCGCCCAGACGCTCTCGCTGTGCATTGAGTAGGTATACATGCAGCGGCCAGCCGTTACACTCCACAGCTTAACCGTGTTGTCAGAGCTTGCTGTAAGCACGGTGTCGCCACTTTCACTCAGCAGGATATCACGAATCATGTCGGTGTGGCCAACAAACTTGCTGACCTTTTGGCCAGTGCGCGGGTCCATTAAACGCACAACAGATTCGGGGCCACCGCAGGCCATAAGACCGCGCGAGACAGCCAAAGCATAGACGGAGCACTTTTCGGGCTTTTCCTCGCCCTTGACGTCAATCTCTAGCGTCATGCCGCCGCCGTTAAGGTCCCAGAGTCGGATCTTGCGGTCTAGGGCGCCCGAGGCTACCCACGGACTCTGCGGCGGCGCAGCCACAACCTTCACGAAGTCGGCATGCTCGCCAATCTTGTGCGTCATGTACTGGTCTATTTCGCTGTGCGGCCGCCACACCTTGACAGTCAGGTCGGACGAGGCCGAGACCACGGTGCGGGCATTTTGCACGAGGGCGATATCGTTGATCCAGTGGGTGTGCGCCTGTGTTTGCATGCGCATAGTGGACTTGGAGCTGGGGTTCGGTGTTGGGTTGAGAGAGCCGGCGCCGACGGGGCTGTCGGTGTGGTTTGGGGGAGTGTCGGAGATGGAAGGCTTCGACGCCAGGTTGAGATTGAGGTCCCAAGCACACAGCATTCCATCACGGCCACCGGAGTATCTGCAAGCAAGGACTGGCATTAGAAATGGGCCTCGGGGGAGGGGGGTAGCTTGAAGGGGATTACTTGCAATATCGAGCTCTGACGGTCAACAGCGAGGCCGCTTACGCCCAGCCGATGGCCTCCTTCGCCATTGGACGACTGGGGCAGATCCAAAACTGTTGCAGCCGGTACATATTAGTTTGTCGCTGATAAGGAGACAGGCATTCAGATAGGGCCACTGGAGCTTACCGTAGCTAATGCGCTGGCGTGCTTTCTTGGAGGCCATGTTGGGAGGCGACAGAGACAAGCTTCAGGGTAAAATGGCGCCCTCGGTAGCTTGTTGCGATAACCCTAAGAGCAGTAGCAAAGGTACGATAGTGAGTTGGCCAAGGAGCAAAGAACAGAAAGTCTATGCAACAGAGGGACAAGAGAAAGAGAAAGAGAAAAAGGAAAAAGAAGCGAAACGAAGCACCAGCTTCAATAAATACACAAGCGCAAACAAAGAAGCAATGATGCTGGCTGTTAGCTTCGAGTTTCTCCAACTTTCGCATTCAGACAGGCCAAGGGTTAAGCGGGTGGATACCGAGTGGGGTGGGGGCTAGCTGCGACTTTCACCTGATTGGAAGCCTCGACCTGCTTGATGTCACTTCCGTATTTGGCACTTGTGGGGCTTCTGAGGGGAAGATGGCAACCAAAGTGTGGGGTGTGGGGCACTGCTGTCATTGCAAAAAGCCAGTCTCTGAGCTGACTTTTCCCGCCGTGGTATTGCAAAACTCCAACTAAAGAGTGGGGAGCTATCTTCGCTACCTTCACCGAGCTCTTCCACCATCCAACACCACCCCTCATGACTACACGCTGCAGTATGCTGTCTCTCGACCTCAACCATCAGTACCCCAACGTCCCTTCCACCGTCTGCGGAATGCACGAAAACGATGGCATCGCCGACAAGTCCACGCAGCTCTTGGATATGGGTCTAATCACTTCCGTGTAGGCGGGCTTCCCGCTGTGCATGTGGACCTGGGTGCATGATACCGACTTGACACACCGTTTCTGGCTGAGGATCTCAGACGCGAGGGAGAGCTTGAAGTCCCCTTGGCCGTGCACGTCGTAGACGTCGCTGGCCTCACTGTCGTCGTCTTCATCAGCAGATTCCCAGTCGCTAGACTGGCTAGCTACAGCCCCTTCAAGCAGGCTTGCGTCGGCTGGCACTACCCGCTCTGCAGCAGGCTCCTGGGGGGCTCTGGTCAAAGTCAGGAGCGGCGGGTCTGTTGGCACCGCTGGAGGCCCCACGATCAACCCGTCGTCGAGTCCTTCGGTCGGCTCTTCGGACAGTGGCACATCAACCTCGGAGTCGCCTCCCTCAACTACGTCTCCTTGGCCCCTCCTCCTCCGCGCATCGCCAACAAGCCGGTCTGCCTCCTCATCCACCTCAAGGATGGACTCCACAGCCGTTCCCATGGACCTATACCCAGAGTGAGTCCTGCTCAGTCTGTTGACGGTCCACCAGCTTCCTTCGCTGTTGGAGCTGCTCCCGCTTGTCTGTCTATACACGCCTTCCGGCTCAAAATCGTACGTCTCCTCAATCGATGGTCTAGGTGATGCCGTACACGGGGCCGGGCCCTCGCGCGGCGCCCACTCCCATTTTCGAGGCCGTGAGCTTTGCTGTGCCTTGGCTCTTAGTCCATCAAAAACCAACTTGCAATTAGGACACGCTTGGTCCGCTACAATCGCGGTAATGTCTCTCCTCCGCTCGTGGCAAGCAAAAACAGGCTGTCCGGCCTTGTGTCTCTGGCGCAGCAACTCAACGAGGTTGCTGTGGTCGGTTTGGGCAATTGCATCAAACAGTTTGGCGTCCTCGGGGTGGCAGATTTGCGTGTCCGAGGCTGGGATATGTTCGCGGGTCCGGTAGGTGGCTGCTTCACGCAGGCTGGTGGCCGGCACTTTAGTACGGAGGATGCCCACTCCGTGGCCGCAGAGAAGCGAGTTCAGGTATGTCGTGTGACCGCAGGACGTGTATCGCGACCAGTAGTGAAAGCACATTGCTCTAGGACCAGTAAAGCAGACGAAAAGAGTGCTGGTCGCCTTAGTCGTCGTGGGGGCTGCTCAATAGTTCCTCTTGGGCAACCGAGTTTTCTGCTGGGCTGTGTCAGAGGCAGAAGGCAGAGCTTTGTACACACGCTTTCTGAGTATCACGGGACTCTTCAAGAGCTCGGGGCATATAGTATGGCGCGCTGGCAGCCAGAGATGTGTATGTGTATCTGAGATGATGGCTATGACGCCGTGGACAGATTCTGGGCTTCTTGTTCTCGGTAGGACAACGTGCAGCTCGAAACCTGAGGCCAACAACCATGAATGGCCGTGTTTACGTTGCCATCTCAAGCCCAGGCTAACATTGCACACGGCTTCACTGCACGTTGTTAGCCGCCGTTGGTATGCTTTCACCGCAGCAACAACAGCCCTCTTTTCCTGTGGTGAGCCAACTTATACAACCCTAGTGTGTGCTGTCCTAACCCTGCTGTGGCCTGTGTACAACCACCGTCAGGCTTTATCGCTCAGCAATATCGCCATCTAAGCCACCTGATAACGAAATTGAGTAGTATATTTCCTCATATCATGAAGTGAGTTAATATGACTTATAAGTAAGACTTAACCGGCCTCGCAGCTCTTGTTAAGCACTTCTTGCTCTTTTGGAACACCCACAAAACCCACTTACCGTGTGCCCTGGCTTGCCTCGACTTACACTTGAACACTTATTACGCCTTTTGTTTTCTTCCTCCCCTCTCCTTGCTAGCCATGTTGCCAGGCTGGGTCTTTTCCTTTGTTGCTGCCATCCAGGCTAGTCTCTCTGTGCTTCTGGTCATCAGCTATGGGGCGATTGCTGCGCATTTCTCACTCTTGTCTGTGAGTACTGCACGGGGAATCTCCAAGGCTTGTGTGCGAATGTTCCTCCCTGCGCTGATTCTCACTAGTATTGGAGCCGAACTTGCGCCCTCGTCAGCTAAAGACTACTTGTTTGTTCTGTACTGGGCGCTGTTTTGCCACTTGGTGTCTTTCGTGCTGGGCATTATTGCGCATCTGGCCCTGAAAATGCCCGACTGGACGACGCCGGCACTCATGTTCAACAACACCACCAGCTATCCTCTGCTGCTGGTCGCGGCATTAGAGCAGACTGGAATTCTACACAAACTGCTTGGGGGGGACAGCGGCGGTGAACACCACGATCACGACGGGGCCCGAGCAGTGACACGCATGAAGTCTTACTTCCTGGTATTCTCAACCGTCTCAAGCTGCTTGACATTCGCCGTCGGCCCTCGGCTGATTGATAGCGAGCATGCGCCGGAAGAAATGAACAAGGATGCTACTGGGGAGCCAGATGAGACAACAGCAGCAGTCGCAGTCGCAGTCGCAGAGGCTGCCGAGGAAACTTCGGAGACAACAGGACTTTTGACCCACGCCTCGTCGTCTCGCTGGGCCGAGAATAGGTTCTTCCCGTCACGGCGTGCATCGTCAGTCCGGTCCGCCTCCGCTTCGACCCTCCGCCGAGCATCCATTGTGCCTCGGTCAAAATGGGACAGGCTGGGCCCAAGGATGCAGTGGTGGATCCTTTTTGTCTGTGACTTTTTCAATGCGCCCTTGCTAGGAGCCCTGGCTGGGACCTTGATTGGCCTGACTCCCGCTCTCAAGACGGCCTTTTTCGGCCATCTCTCCAACGGCGGCATCTTCACGGCCTGGCTGACAGCCTCGATGAAAAGCATTGGCAGTCTGTTTGTACCCTTGCCGGTAGTGATAACTGGCGTTTCCCTGTACGCGGCCATGGGCAACACACGGAGAGTAACAAGCGATGAGGAGCTGCAAGGGAGTGGCTCCAAGCTGCCCCTTGCTACGGTGATGTACATTCTAGCGATTCGATTCGTAGTCTGGCCCATTGCCTCGATTGGGCTCGTCTATCTCCTTGTTACTCAGACCCGCCTGTTGGGCGACGATCCCATGCTTTGGTTCGCACTTATGTTGATGCCCACCGGACCACCAGCCATGAAATTGATTACGCTCATACAAGTGAGCAATGCGGGACAAGAGGATGAGACGGCCATGGCCAAGTTACTTACAGTAGGTCTGGACGATTGCATTGCGCGTTTGATAAATGGAGACATTAGGCTAACAAGCATATAGCTATCATATTTGGTGTCGCCAGTTCTGTCTCTGACAGTAACGGCGGCCCTGTACTTGTGTGAGCAGGCTGTGTAGAGTGGGAGATACAATCGCGCGATCGCGCAGGGGCCAGATCAGAGTCAATTTAGAAGATCCCGGATACAGCGCATCGCAATAAACGGCAGCCAAAACGCTATGACGTCATCTGGTTCGCTGGACACCACCGCAGCCTCACAGCAAAAACAAATCCATTGACACGCAGAGAACAAGCAAGAAACTACCGCAAATGAAGACCTTTCATCAATCACATCGTCTCATATGTAAAGTTTTGTCGTGAACAACGCTTTCGCTAAGGGACAGTGAAAAACAAGGAAAATAAAACAACAAGAACGAAGATCGACGACAGAAACAACAAAACAAAACAAAAGAGCTAAGAGAGCAAAACGAACAGGATGTACCGGGCCACATAGAACACAAACAAGAGCAGCAGAAGCAGGCAAAGAAGGAAAAGAAAGAAACGCGCGCACTGCAAGATCCGAACTAAAAGAGCAAAAAGTAGATAGACAGACAAGATAAACCCGCCATTATGCTAGTAGCGGTGTGCCATCGGAGGTACAAACTCCGGCTGTGGCTGAGCGGGCGCCATGTGTGGAGGCCCGTTGACAGGAGTCTGGATACTGGGCGCGGTGGAGCTGTGCTTAGTGGTACGAATATGGCGTTCAAGCTGATCCTTGCGGCCGAATCCCTCGACGTTCTTGCAGCCAGGCACAGGGCACTTGTACATCTTGATGTGCTTCTTGAGATGTGTTCTACCGAGTGGGGAAACTTTGTGTTAGACAAGTCTCTTTTCCTTGGGCAACGCAAGACACCACACCACACGTGGCTAGGAGGTTTGACGTGCTGGTAATCTTGGAAGGGGAAAAGGGGAAAATGAGGCAGGGAAGGACAAGTGTGTCACAGTGCGTGTTACTAACTGACTTACCGGTAATCACTGTTACGCTCAAATAGCCGTATCGAACCATCAGAGGAGACACCACCCTTGTCACACCGTTCGCCCAGAGGGCAATAATGCTGGCCGACGCCGCGGTGTTGGGGCTGGTTCAGCAACTGCCGGACCCGCTCCTCATCCATTGCTGACAGCTCGTCCTCTATAGGCTCCATAGACCCTGAAGTTGCCGAGCTGCCCAGCGGGTACACGGACTCCTGGCCATAAGCGACGGGAGTTCCCCCGTTTTGTGGCGCATAGGCCGCGGAAGGAAATGCCGTGCGCGCAGTTGGCGGGTCCCGTCGCGTCATTCCTGCTATAGGGCCAGGAGCAGCCGAGGCGGTCGGGCCAATTCCCGACGAGACCGGGGGCTGGTGTTGCTGGTGTTGCTGCTGCTGGTGTTGCTGCTGCTGGGGCGTTGGTGGACCGGCAACCACGGAAGGTATGGGTGCGGCAGACGGCGCCATTGTGGGGAGTCGGTGTTGTTGCTGCTGCGGATGTTGCTGGTGTGCTGGATGCTGCTGGGTGTGATCCTGGCCATAGCCTTGGGTAAGCCCCACAGGTCCGCGAGGTCCTGCGTGATTGTGATGAGGGTGTGGTGGGTGGTCACTCTTGCTCCATTCTAACCGGAGATTTTCTGCGGTGTTTCTCAAGGTAGAAGCCATAGTCCTAGAAGGAACTCCATAAGCAACAGTGCACAACAGAGGGAGAAGATGGAAAGAAAAGGACCTACTTGATGCTCTCGTTCTTGTGTGCCAGGTAAAACTGGTAGTTGAAGCAGTCGCGGTTCCATTGCTGCTGCTGCTGTGCCTGGTGCATCTGATAAGCAAGATGTTGGTTGTTTGCCAGCTTGTCCGCCAATTCAGCTAGAACCTCAGCGCATTTGACGACGTACTCGCCCACATCGGCAAATAAACATTCCTGGTCGGGCCATGAAACTGATACAGGCGGGATTTCCGATAGCACACTGTTAACTAGGCTGACAAATGTGTGATTGGGCAAGCCAAATGGCAAGAAAGGGTTGCGGACAGGCTGTTGGCCTCGATCCGGAGGCTGCGATTGCGCAAACATTGAGGATTGCGAGAAGTCGATAATGGTGGGCGACTTGAAGGGGGTGAACTTGGGGTGGAATGTCAAGTGAACGGTGAGAGCTCAATGACAGTAAAAGCCCTCAGGAATGAACTGGATCAAAGGTTCGACAACCAGACAGACAGGATACTTGTTTTGGGTCCGTATCTATTTCTTCTTTTTGCTTGCTTGAGGTAATCCGACCAAGACTGGATCACCAAGTACTCGACTCTAACACAGAGCAAAGCCAAACAACCAAACGTAATACAATCAAGCAATCTCAAATAACACCTGTGCAACCCAAGCTTGAGGAAGCTGGAAGGCTAGTGCTAGTTTTTTTTTTCTTTTTTTTTGGGGGGGAGGGGGGGAGAGCAGCGGCGAATTAAAAAAAAAGATGGAGGACAAAGACAAAGAGGCAACAAAACCAAGAGTGATGCAAGACAATTTCAAGATCAAGAAATAACACAATATTGGGTGTGGTGTGAAAGACGGAGAAAAGATAAGAGAAGAAAAAGAAAAGAGTAAAGAGATCACAGAGAAAACAGGCAAGGCGACAAGGCAGCGAAAAGCCACACGGAAGAGAGAAAAAAAAAAGAAGACAAGCAGGCCAAAGAGATGGGACGAAAAGTCTTGAGTTGAACCAAGGCCAGGGCAATAGGAAAAGAGAAGAAGTCAAGAGAAAGAAGAACAAGGCTGGGCAAAATAAAAAAAGAAAGAGAGAAATAAGAGGAAAGTTAAGAAGGAAAAAAAAAAGGTGGCCAAGGAATATAGCGAAAAGATCAGGTCAGTCAATAAGGAAGAAGATAAGCAGGAACCAAAAAGACTGCTGGGTGTTTGTTTCTTGGGCCTGTGCTGCTCTGTGCTGTTTTTCCCGTTGAGAAAAGAATGAGAGTGTGGTGTGATTGCAGGTTGTAGTCAACGCAAGGCAAGACAAGGTGGCGGGCAGGCAAGACGACGGTATGTATAACAAGATGAGCCAAACCAGAGATTTGCTTGTGACTTTATGAGCGCAAGTGTGTAAGTGCAATTGTAAATGTTGAATGCAGTAACTGAGACCAAAATGCCAAAATGACCAATGCAAAATGGTTGTTGGCCCTTGGCTTCCTAGACTGTTGGGTTGGTTGGTGTCTTTGATAGCAAAGTTTCAGCGTGATTTCTAGTAACCGGGGATAGTAGTATAAGAGGAAAGACGGATGATGAGCAGAGAGAAGAAATAAGGAAGAGGAAGAGGAAAAGGAAGAAGAATTTCTCAAAGTCAAACAGGGCAGGAGAAAAGTAAGGCAAAAAGAGAAGGTACCAAGAAACGTAGGGAAAGAAAAAATAGAGAAGAACCGACTCGGATGTTGCCGTATGAGGGGAGGTATGAATATTAAAATCGCAAGAGAAAAAAAAGAGGGTTATGGCGCGGGGAAATGGGAGAATAAGACAAGGGGGAAAGTAAATAAAAGGAAAAATAAGAATAAAGAAGTTTGAAAAAGAAAAAGCAGGAAAAAAAGAGAGGAAAAGAGCAAGGAAGGAAGGATTTTTTTGTCTACTTCACAACTTCTTTTTGAAGAGACAACAGGAGATATTCTAACCCCAGAAGATCGGGTGGGATGGGAGGAAAAAGCAGGGAAAAGGCGAGAACAAGACAGGAAAAAAAAAAAAAAAGGTCCGAGTCAAGACAAGACGTGTAGTTACAAAGTGGATCGAAGCCGAGATCGAGAAATGACGGCAACTGCACGATGCACAATGTAAAAAAAGAAGTTCCTTCCTTCTTTCTTCTCTTCCGCCTGTAAAAAGCCTTCTTCCTTTGGCAGGACGATGACTCGAGGTCGAGCAAACCAACACCCTCGAGCCCCAACAGAGCAGGAACCTCTAAATTCCAAATGGAGAGTAAGGAAAGAGCCAAAGAAGGCAAGGACAAGGAAGGATCGCGTGTAATGTGAGAGCAAAAGATTGGTAAGTTGCGCTCCCTATGCAATGCAATGCCAATGAATGCTGTGTTCGAGGTCAAGTCTTGATGTGCTAAATCCGGAGGCGCAGGCAAATGTAACTTGTGTTTTGTTTTGGGAGAAATATCAGAAAAGGGAGAACTAGGACAGGACAGTCTCTGCTTTTTGTTGCCTGCGTAGATATAAAATGGCCTTGTGTGCAATGCAACTGTCGCGCACAACCAAATGTAAGATCTTAGATAAGTAAAAGGGGTCGGCGTGAAGTAGCGACAGACAGTGGAGAAAACGCAGTGGATTTTTGGTCACGGCTCTTGGGCCAGAGAAGGATGTGTGTCTGCTAGAGAAACCTAGAGTGAAAGGAAGGAGAGAACCAAGGAGGAGAAAAGGAAGAGGGAAAGAGAAGGGAAAAGGAAAGAAACGAAAGAGAAAAAGGAAAAGAAAAAGAAAAAGAGGAAAGGAGAATAAGAGGCAAGCCTGGACAAGAAAGAAAAGCCAAATTTCAAAGGTGAAGGGTGAAGAGTGAAGAGTGCGACAGACAAAGATGGGGGGATCGGGATGAAGAGACAGAGAAAAGAGAGAGAAGACAGGGGATTTGACCTTATTTGAGAGAGGAAGAGCGGAGGGTGATCACGTATTGCTGAGAAGGAAAGCTACGTACCAAGTCCTCTCGCATGAGCATGAAGAACACAAGACTACAAGAAATGTAGCCTAGAGAAGAAGGGGGGGAGGATATCGGTACTTTCTAGGGCTGTGTTCTGATACATACAACAGCGCCAACTCACAAGGACGGGAAAAATCACATCAAATCCAAGACCAGCTAAAGCAGCAAGCCGTTAGTCTAAGCCGCCCTCCAGCCCACCCTGCCCACCAACCAAACGCCCAGCAACCAAACGCCCAGCAAGAAGAAGCACCGTGTGGTAATGCTACATTAGAGCAGCAGAGAGGTTGCAATGCGTCATCAATTTATTACGATTAAAACTAAATCTCAGCCCGCCAGGCAAGCAATGGAAAAAAGGTCGTCGCTACGCTGGTGCAGAGCGTTATAAGTCGATCAGTGAACATCCTCAGCTACTCCGAGTTAGTTATTTTTTCTTTTTTTTTTTTCGTTTTTTCTTTTTTCCTTTCCAAAGGATTTTATAGAGGAGAGGGGGGAAATGGGACTAACAAGCAGGGCAACTTGGAGGAAGAAAAAGAAAAGGAGCAGAGTAGCAAGCTCTCTTGGCAATGACGAACGATAACAAAAGCAAGTTGACCATAAGGAAGAAACAGGGAACAAAATCCGCCGCCGTGCTGGAGAATAGGAGAAAACCCAGCCAGGACGGGCGACGAGCAGGTTTTCCGGCCGGTTGTCTGTTCGTTTATGGTAGCTAATGCGTATAGTCTAGTGAAGTTGTTGCCTTCTCTGGTTTATCCTCTCTCCTCTTCTCTCCTCTCACTCTTGGCTTTCTTTTTGTCACACATGCACCATGGTACTAGCATAATACCAGGAGAATACACACACCTAGTTAGTTGCCATTGTGTTCTTGGTCCCTTCTTCCTTCTAACCTGGCCCTCCTTTCTCCTTGTTGCCTCTGTCCTCCTTCTCGTCTCCCATCTCCCACCTCCCGTGTTCTTCGATCTTATCTCATCCCATTCTGTCACGCCAGTATGTATGATGGGAGGAGCAAGTACAAGTAGCAGAAAAAGCACCGGAGCGTGGGTAAGGCATGAGATGAGATGAGATAAACGCTGTAGGTGGCAGGCAGACAAGCAAGTTGGTTTCTTCCCACGCCAGGGAACAAAAAGAAAGCCCTTTAGAGGCAGCTCGCTCAGTTCTACCAGTCACTTACAGGCGGCATTTGTAGGGCGGGGCATGGAAGAATGGAGGCTTGAAGAATGACAAAGCCCGACCTAGAACGCTAGGGAGAGGAAAGAAGAGAAACAGAAGAGACAGAGAGAAGAGAGAAAGCCTGCAGACAGAGAGAAGAGAGAAAGCCTGCAGACAGAGAGAAGAGAGAAAGCCTGCAGACAGATAGGCACACATGTACAAAGACAGACATGCAGCATGTGATCAGTTCATTGCGTGTGCGTATATTAATAATATTTTTCTACATGGTTACATACGTGTGCATACACGTCGAAAATGACATGACAACAAGAAAAGGAAAAAAGGAAGGAAGATTATATTGAGATGTGAGAGAGCAAAAAGACGCTGCAGCAGCAAGAGACAGAAGGATAGAAGGAAGAGATAGGCACCCACCCATCTTCCGATTGTTTGGGTTTTCTCGCCGTGCGTGCCACTGTCCTGTTCTGTTCTCCTCTTCCTTAGCTCTTATGTTTATTTCCCTGTGACAACCCAGACACTAGAACAAGGCCAGGCTTGGTTTTGTCTCTCTTTTATAGTCAGGTAAATCTTATGAAATTCTCCTTTCCCCAAGAAGAAAATAGAAAGAGGTATGGAAAATCCCAGCTAGCCTTAACATCCCCGCCCAGAAGGGGGCGGAACTGGACTCGACTCGACCAATATCCTTGCCAATGAAACATGGAAACTTGGGGCTGGAACCTCGAAGATTTCCAGGATTGCCGGTTATTGGTCATTGGTCATTGGTTTCTTGCTGGGTGGGCTTTTTCTGCCTGCTGGCTTTGGTCTGGCAAGGCCAGTAGGAATACGGGCGGGCTTTTTACTTCTTTTATCGAGCTATGTTTCCTTCATTTTGGCTGCTCAATGTTATAGGATTGCTTCTTCTTTTTCTTCTACTGCCTCTGCTCTGCTATGAACTGGGTCCTTGCGTTGTCTCTTATCTTTCTTTTTGTGTTTGCTTTTTTGGTGGTAAATTTGAGATTTTCCGTCTTTTTTTTTTTCTTTTTTTTTTCTTCTTCCTCATCCACCCACCCACTCACTCTCTTCTTCTCCCTCGTCTTTTTTCTTCTCTCTCCTCTCTTCCCCTCTTTCTCTCTTTCTCTCTTTCTCTCTTCTCACACTCTCAAATAAAACACAATAACAGATCTTGCCAATCCCTATGATTGTCGTCTCCCAAAATGGCTACCTGGAGAACCACCTAGAATATCCTCTTCTCTCTTTTCCTGTTGAGCTGATTTAATAAGGAGCCGGAGGCGAGATAAGGTTTAGGCCCAGCTTCAAGCTCTCGGGAAATGGAGGGCTACTAGTCGTGTCCTGTCCTTGAGGAAGCTGGCTTCACAGAAGGGGCGGGGGCCGCTGTAGTGCTAGCCATATAGCTCTGGTGCCTAACTATCTCATCTCTGCTCATGGAAGATTAAGGGAATATCACTAGAAAACAAAGAGAAGCCCAAGCACTGACCTGAACTGGCTGGCTTGGCCTGGCCTGGCCTGGCCTGGGCTGATAAGCTATCACACCCAACAAAGCTGTAAAATCAGCCGCCCGCTCTCGTCTCCAGTCCTCTCGTCTCATCTCTCATCTCTCAATTTTAATTTTTAATTTTACGCGAGTGTCCCTTTCTTCTCTTATTCCATGTCAACAAGCAATCGTGTATATCGCATCTTGCCAATGCAATGCCAGGTAAGATAGGGCAGAGAAGGACAAAGCCACACACACAGGAGTAGGGGAGGGGCAGAGAAAAGTTTGTGTGCAAGTGACATGGCCATGCATCATCCATATCCATCCATTTCTCTCAAACCGCGCTCTCGCCTTTTTCGCTGCTACTTCAGGCTTGCCTTCTTGGTCTGGTCCTGCTCTCCTCTCCCTTGTTACAGCACTATGTTACATTCTGCCAACAAGCACATCACATCATGCCATATGCTCCGAGTCCTTGTCCGGCTCTGTTCCTGTTCTGTAACTATGTTGTTGCTGTTGGAACTTGCCTCGTTTTCTGTGTAGTCAACCTCGCCGCCAGGCGAAATCTATCCGACCAGATTATAGCTTGGTCTTGTTTTCCTCTCGTGCTTCTTACGCTTGGCATTTGCGATGTTTCGATCAGAATTGTTGAATTGACTCGTCCCAGGCCCGACGACTAACCGGCGATTCTGGCAGATAATGGGATAAAGGGCCCCCTTCCCCTCTCCTCTCCATCTCTGTCTCTATATCTCTCTCCCCTCTAACCCCCTTCTCCCCTTCTCCCCTTCTCCTTCCTTCTCCTTTCTCTGGCATCTATACCAAAGTCTCACAGGGGCTGTGTCCTTCAGACTTACGAAAAAAACCGCCGGGCTTTCACGAGCAGAGGATTACGGCTCTCAGACCATTTCACTCGCTCTTTTTTTTTTCTAATTTTTTGTTCCCTTTTCCTGACGATTCCCATTTTTCTCTTTGCTTTCGTCCGTTCTTTTATTCTTGTTGTGCGTTTGGTATTTTCTTCTTCCCTTTCGTCTTCTTCTCTCAACCTTTCCCAACGGTCCGTCAAGCTCGGACCAGCAACTCGCCTCACCTAGCCTGACCTCGCCTTTTTTTTTCTTTTATTACTACACCTTTGCTTCTAGGCCTCGTCTTGGCTTTGGCCTTCGATTTGGTCTTGTCTTCGGATTTCGCGCTGGGCTAGGAAGACGGCTCGTGGCTCGTGACCGTGATCCTGGCCCCAGGGCTTCTTACTACCAGGGTTAACCTATGTATTCCCTCTCCTCTCCCTTCTTGTCTCATGCGTTGTGACAACCTCTGCCCCCTCCTCTTTCTCTGATGCTGTCTTTTTTGATCCTCCGGATTCTCGAACGGTCTTTTCTCCTCTCCACATTGATCCTACGCTCCAACTAAGCCCCTATCCCTTCTTAGGGCTTCTCTCTTCTCCTCCACAGTAGACTAACAGAAGAGAGAGGAACTAAGAACTCTAAGAGCTACAGAAGAGACAACTAAAAAGAGAAGAGCGAAGGAAGACAAGTATGGAGGGGAGGAAGGGAGAAAAGATCAACAAACGTGTAGCCAACCACACTCGCGAAAAAAAAAAAAAAATAGTAGCAACACCATCTCAAGCTGGTGTTTTATCGTTCGGTTACCATGTATGGCATCAAGCCGACTGCCATGTCCCAGTGTACTTGTCCTTGCTGTCCCACACACCATCTCTCAAAGTGCCCGTTCGCCAGCCTACCCCATCTGATATCAGCCTTGGGTGATGTGATATTGGGTGGCCCTCGCCCTCCACCCACCTGAGATGAGATTTCAACCAAAGAGCAAGCGGCATATTTGCACTTGGTATTACTGTTCATACTTCGGCACCGCCTGTCTGTGTGTAGATTAGCTTATAGTATAGAGCCCCGTGATGATATCATCCAGACCAAGACCCAGAGCAGAAGACCAGACCTTTTAGCTTGTGGTGCACCACCGCACCATATATTAGCGGCGTGTTATATATCGGGGTTGCCTTTATACGCCCGTTCTTCTTTTTCTGGCATATAAATCTTGCCCGGTTGGTGTCTGGGCTTTTCGATATGTCTTGTTCTTCGCATTGGCTTTTTTTTTTCTTTCTCTGTTCTAGCAGTCGCCAGATTATGGTTGGGGAGGGAAGAGAGATACGGGAGGAGGAGAAGGAGGAGATAATAGAGAGGTGAAAGAGGTGAGGGAGGGGGCGGCACAACGCCCGAGCAGGGCTTGCAACCAAGTCCCCAAGACCAAAGCACTGTGCACATGCGTAGGAAGAGGGAAAACAATAAAAACAATAAAAAAGGCATCGGTTATTACCATGGTGCTCGTTTTGGTTGCCTGTCCGTTAGTCTCTAGCCGCCCTAAAGTTGGGGGCTTGTAGCATAAGCCAGCTACTTGGCCAACTCGATGGACACTATTGCTGCCCGCCTTAGCTATGATGTAATGGCTACTTGGGCACAGTCTCTCGACCTGATCTGTGCTTTCGTTCGGTCAAAGACTTTTCCAGGGAAGCAAATGAAGAAGCAGGGGGGTGGGGGGGAAGAGAACAAGGCAGGCCAGTCAGTTGGCCAGGCTTGCCTCCGGTCGGTCCGTACTCCCATCTTTCCCCCCAAGATCTGCCTCCGTCTATCGGTGGGCCTGTCTTTTTTTTTCTCCTTTTTTTTTCTTCCTCGCTCTGCTTTTCAACAAGAGGGGACGAGGAAAAAGTTATACTTCTAAGTCTTGCTGCACGATCGCCTTAACTCCAGGTATGTGCCAGATATCGATCTGTGCCGTTGGCCCAGGATTTTGAGAAGCCTGGCATCGGGCCGAGTTTTTGTTCTCGGCTATGTAAATAGCAAGTTGGGAGTGTTTTGCTGTTGTTGATGTGGTGGGTAGGCAGAGAGACAAGGACAGAAAGCTCTGTCAGTCAGTCAAGTTAGGCTTGTCCCTATGGCTAGGCTGGCTACCACCATAGCCACAAGCAGCACCTTGTTCTCCCTGCCGCTAGGCTGGGCTGGGCCTTGAACCAAGATCTGTGTAGTCTTCTCGAGTCGGGGTTAGCATAGAGACGGGGATGTCCTGGAAACAGGAGATATAATAATCTCCGGCCAATGAATTCTGTTCTTAGTCTTGTTCTTCCACCCACCCCATTCCATATTCCTCCTGTCATGTTAAATTCCCTGATCCTAAGTGAGAGCGCGCGCTGGGTTTGTGGTTTTGTTGTTTGAAGCGTGCTCGCTTCATGAGGGTTGGTAGCGGCTCTTCCTCTTTTCTTGTTCTTGTCCTCCTCCCCCCCTCCTCCTTGCTGTTGTCTCGTGGGGAGCACGGGAAAGATGGCCAGCCTCTAGTCTCAGGTATAGTATTTTTTGCATGCTGGAGCCTGTCACGGTTCTTTGTTAGCGGCCGCCCCCTCGCCCCTCCCTCTCCACCTATGGATGGATGCTTGACTTGGCGCTTGTCGACGCCTCTGTCCAGTGGACAAGAGAAGATAAGAGAGCAAAAAACTTCTCACTCACCGCTTTTCGCACCATGTCTGTTTACCTGGCCGGACAAGAAAGCAGATCAAATAAAAGAAATATCACATGAAAAAGGTGTAGAATAAAACGATGCACGGATCTTCTTGTCCGACAAGAGGAAAATCCCTTCGATTTTCTTTTCTTGTGTTCTGGGTATTTTCTGTCTGTTTCTCATTTGCGTCCTCTTCATCTTCTCCCCCCTCATTGTCATATATGTGCGTTGCTATATCGAGTTTGTTTGGTATATCTTCAAGCCCCTTCTTTCTCTCCTCATTGTCATGCATCCTTTCAGGTATTTGTCCCAAGGAAAAAAGAGTGAAAGAGAAAAACAGCGAGAAAAAAGGCGAGAAAAAAGGCGTTAGCATGTGACTGTGACTTGCAGCCCGGAAAAAAACGTAAAAAGAAAAACGCGGCAAAACGCCCGAAACATATTTAATAAAAAAGAATTGAAGAAAAGAAAAAGAAGAAGAAGAAGAAAAAATTGAGGACGAAAAAAATTCATCGCAGAAAAAGGATTCAACCCCCAACCACTGATCCTCCCAAGGGAGCCGACAAAGAAAGAAACTACCTCTTCTTATGGGCGCTCCTTATCCAACTTCGTCAGACAGTGTTGCAGGCTGCAAAACGCTCTTGTCTCTTTTTCCTTCTCTTTCCCTTCAACATCCTCGTCTGTCCCTTTTCCCTCTATCTCTTGATATTGCCATCAGCCCGTTCTTTTCCAGTTCTTGTCTTGTGCATTGTTGCTGGCCTTTTCCTCTGGAATCCCCTCTCTTCCCTTTTCGTCCTGTGCCTCTTTTGGCTCTTGCTCTTGCTTCTGCGGAGCTGGGGCCCGTCCGTCCCAACGCCGTACAGTGAGGAGATTTCTTTCCCTTTTCAGTAATCCTAACTTTCAGTAGCTGCTCCATTTTGCTAACTTAAACCACTGTTACGTCATCAGTCTTGGTAAACCTGTTTTCCAGGGCCAAGAACCCGAACCCTAATGCCCATACAGCGCATGCGACCGTGTGAATCCATTTTTAGGGTTTGTGCCGAGTACCTCAATAGTGCCATACAAGGAACGATAAACACAAAGGCACGTAAGGGAGAAATTGACTTAGATGTTTGTTTCCTTGCAGATCTTTTTTCTTTTTGGCACTGATCTTTTCCTCCCACACTACGTTTCACCGCAACGACTAAAGGTGGTGACCCAAGGAAAAAACAATTAAGTGGGACCAATCAATCAGCCGCAGCTTTACTAACATGCATGGCCTACGGTCAGCCAGCTAAAGTGGTCAAGATCCAAAGTTGGCTGGCTGAGAGAAGAGAAAAGTGCTAGCTGTCAGATAGAGTAGAGGAAATTGCGGACATGTCGGTCGTGGATATGTCATAGAAACCTTGTAGAGGGTGGCCGCTTCTCTCTCAGGCTTCATTATAGCACCCAAAACAACCCCTGAATACCGGGCCGTTGTCTTGAGCCAACTGCTTCAATATTTAGATCAACAAAGGGGTCAACAAAGGCTGCTTCTACAGCGACTAACGCCAGTCTGGGTCACGCAATACGGATACTCGCGGCTCGGGTGACACAGACACTATCTATTGCACCACAATCCTGCTCACATCTACGCCCATTGTCCTCTTGTTTCTCATGTCATTAGCCACGGACGGGCTCTGTGTTCCCGTAGACTAGAGCAACAGAAAAGTTCGTACGTGAATGAGACACAGCCAACTTGCTCGGCCATGTCATCTCAGTGTCATTGCGCGCACGCCTGGTCCTACAGGGTAAGACGGGCCTCCTTCGCGATTGCTGCCACTCCGATACACAGCCTGGCGCAGTTGACGCCCGCACCTATGCGTCCCGCAGTGAACGGGCCTTGGAACAACGCGCACAGCGAGCCATGGTTAGAGTAAGGCGTCTTGGGATGAATACGCGCTTGCGTCTGCCGGCAGCTGCCGCCATGCCACAGCAGCTTAGGTATAAAGCTCTCCGTAGAATACACAGACAGCTGCCAGATGTCCTTGCGTGCCCGTGTTCTCCTGTGTCCTCCCTAACCTCCCCGGTCTCTACTGTTACCAAGGTACCGCTTGTAAACTATTGGCATCCCGGGTGCGCCGTCTTGAAGGGCGGCAGAGTAGCTCTTGGCACGGGTGGTTTGGCGACATGTCTCATGTTGTGACATCGCGTGTGTTTTTGTATTGCTATCATGGAAGCAGCAGTTGACAAAGTCTGTTTTCATCTGGTACTACAAACATCTCAGTATTTCAAACACATTGCACTATAAAGCTGGCTCAGTGTGCAATACCAGCTGGACAATCATGGAGACATAGCTTCTTCCAGGCTTGCCATCCTTACTGCGCAATACAAAAAAAATGAAGGCCTTTTCTTCGCTACTGCTTGTCGGCCTAGGGCCTTTGCTTGCGCTGGGAGCTGGCTATCCACTGCAAGACCGAAGCTATCTCGGCGCTCAGGTTGATAGCAACATTGCTGGTCTTACCTTCCATCGCACCAACGCTATGTACAATACCACACACAATGCCCCAGCCAATGCTACGGCTATCCATACCCAGCGACTGGCCTTCCGGGGTAAGAAGCCCAACCGCCGCTCTGCTGCACACGCCACATCCCACTTACGCCACAAGCGCGCCGGCATCCCCTCGCAGAACATCACGGCAATTGACGCCATGTCCGCACAGTACAGCATCAGTGTCACTTGGGACGGCAATGACATGTCTCTACTTTTCGATACTGGCAGCAGCGACACATGGGCCGTACGAAGTGACTTCACCTGCCGCACATCATTGGATGTAGTAGCTGAGCAAGCCGCATGCCTGTGGGGACCGAGCCTGGTCAATGACTTTAGCCATGGCCAAGACCCACTGCTTCACTTCCAAACACGCTACGGCTCTGGCGAGAAGGTCAGCGGTCCGCTGGGGCGGAGTGATATCACCATTGCTGGAATGACAGTTACCAATCAGTGCGTCGGTCTGGCAAACGATACGTATTGGAATGGCAACAACGCTACAAACGGAATCCTCGGCATGGCGTATCCAGCCCTCACCAGTGCGTATGGGGGCTATGACGCAGGAGGCGAGTCCAGCTATCGCCAGACGTACCAGCCCATCTTCAGCAGCATGGTGAGCCAAGGACTGGTGGCGCCTGTATTTGCAGTCGCCCTGGAAAAGGGCTCTCGGGGCGGGCTGGTGGGATGGGGCGGCCTGCCTGACATCAGCTGGACGCCAATGGCTATGGCATCGACTGATATTTTGATTGTGAGTAACGCGATAGAAAATGGGCGATAGTGGTGGCACGTTGTGCTAATGTTGTTATAGGCCAGTGTTTCCAGCTTCCCCGATGCTAGTTCCCAGTACACCTTTTACACCGTGGTTACTGATGGAATACAGTACGGCCAAGTCCAAGACTCGCGGAAGTATCTGTACATAGTTGACACTGGCACGACTTTGTTGTATCTGCCACCCGGTAAGTCGCGCTCTCCTGTCCAGTGCTTGGAGCCAAAGAGAAGTAGTAGCGTCATGTGCTAACCATATGCACACTGCCAACGCCAGAGCTGGCCGAGTCTATTGCACAATCCTTCAGTCCACCAGCCATCTTCCTCTACCAGTACGGAGCCTACTTTGCGCCGTGCGATGCGTCGTCGCCACGCATAGCCATCATAATTAACAACGTCAAACTGTGGCTAAACCCGGCCGACTTGATCTACCCAGACTTCAAGGATCCCGCAACTGGCTATTGTGCCATTGGGGTAACGACTGGCGGAGAAGGCCCGTATATTCTCGGGGATGTCTTTCTGCAGAGTGTCATGACGGTATTTGATATCGGCGCAGCCCAGATGCGGTTTTACGGCAAGTATTTGTAAGGGCTAGGCGGAGACGTGGGGCTCATATCATATCATATCTTATCTACCGTTATCGCTATCGCCATCTTATCGTGACACTGTATCGTGAGAAAAACCCTCCATTTCCAGGTTGTACTACACACTGAGGGCCTCAAAGTCCTTTCCCCTGAAGCAACCTAAGAAAGATAAGCACTACCGCCCTATGAAGTATTATGCACGGTAGCGGAAGTATACAGCCTGACAAACAGAACGCTTCTGATACCAGTAGGCAAGGCCAAGGGAGGGCGGAAAACAAGGTAGAGCGAGCGATAGAGGGCCGAGGAAAGCAAAACGCAGGTTTGCCGAAGCAATAGTTCAACGTGCTCGAATAGCCCTTGACGGCCCATTTCTTTTCCTTTCCGCCAAACCACACGGCCTTTTTTTTTTTTTTTCCTTCTCTCCTCTTTGTCCACGAGCCACATGTGTGACGTCTAATCCAACGAAAGGCCCCTTTCTCCTGCCAGAGTACGAGCATTAGCCTTGGCAGAGACTGTTTCTTTTTTGCCCTCTTTTCCTTCTCTTGCTTTTCTTCCGACTAGCCGAACGCCCATCCGACCGAAGGCAGCCTTCTGGCTCTCGCTGTGGAAATAGCCTGATCTCCATCCACATCATAATATACATGCGACGTGCACGCACTTGAAAAGCCATTTGTGCACGCAACTTACAACGTCTGATAGGCTAGCTTAAGTGTGTCTCTCTATACCCGACAGCCAAAACAAATGCCGTACGGAGTCGCAGCGGGGAGTGGCAGGCTGTCACAAGCCCGGGGTCGTGTTAGAGCCAATACATGGACCATCAGTAGTGTAAGTGACTAATTCTTTCCGTATGTGTGCTGTGTGCTGTGTGCTGTGTGCTGTGTGCTGTGTGCTGTGTGCTGTGTGCTGTGTGCTGTGTGCTGTGTGCTGTGTGCTGTGTGTTGTGTGTTCTGTACACTGTTTTCTATTTTCTCCCCTCTCCTCTCTACTCTATTCTCCTCTCCTCTCCCTGTCTCCTCCTCTGGCTTTGAAAAGAAACAAAGGGGGATCTGTCAATCTGTCACCCCCCC